>CM022953.1:32896137-33021606 GCA_012931725.1 Litsea cubeba
CGCTTTCTTCCATTTCCTTTCAGCCTCTCGCTGGTCATCAGTAGAATTAGCATCATATCGGACAGTTTTCCAGCAAGACATACTTGTACTCCTCAGCAGTGAGTACTATGTCAAGATTTCTTTTCCATCTACGTAGTTAGGGCCAGTCAGTTTGTTCTCACGAAGAATGCACATCAACGGACTAAAGAATCTTTACCCATCTCTTTCTGGATATAAAATGTTTATAATTAGACATGCAGTATATATGTAATATGCATATGGTGCTTGTTATAAAAGGAAAAACAAAGCAAAACTTTTTACATTATTCAACCCCAATCATAATGTATCAGTGTTTCAACCTCCTCATAGACCCTCCATCGAAGGGATGGCCGAGCCTACAGTCACGTTGAATTAAGGCAGACTTATTTGGATTATCACTATCTGGATACACATCCAGTGGTAGTCCAATCACTGATTGGTTTGGCCTCATATGACAAATAACCCTTAACTCCTAAGGAGAGGTCATCACCGTCTTATGTCAAGTGTATAACCATCTCTTATGAAATTCCCAGAATGTCTATGATTAAGTCTCCGAAGGGAAGAGACTTTTATCCTTCCTAGAAGTGAACTTTAGTAAAGAGCTCCACCGAAGGGATGGCCGCTCCCACCAACACTTCATTGACATTCTATAGAAGTGATCTTTAGTAAAGAACTCCACCGAAGGGATGGCCGCTCCTACTAACACCTCATTACGAATATTCACATTAGTTCACCCATTAACCCATCAAAGCGGTCTTTAGTTAAAGAACTCCACCGAAGGGATGGCCGTTCCTACTAACACTTTAATGAGATAACATGAACCGAAAATGGAAGGCCGTGGGGTCTTTCCTAAAACCCCTCTCCCACTTGATTATTTATCACTAGGGTTTATACTCTTGACCTTTACATTGTTTTACTCAAAAGCTCTTTTTAAATCTAGCAAACTTGGTTAATTAAATTTATGACTAAGTCATCTTAAAAATAAATAACCTTTGCTTTAAAACATTTGAGCAAATCCCTTTAAAAGGTAAAAAACCCTATCTTGGGTTATGAAAACCCATAGGTAGCATCTAATTAGATTTTAGTTTAGCCTTCTTTGGAAAACCAAGGGTACCAAGATAAACTAAACCCTATCCAATTTTAAACTTTAGACATATAAAAGGTGCTGGTCTAAGTTCCGTTTAAAAACAATTTGCCAAACTAAAAACAATCTAATACAAAAAAGATGCCAATTTTAGAACATAATGGTGGCCATGTTTCTAGGTGACAATTATAGCAATTATATAAAGCATTCATCCATGCATTCCATATATAAAAGCAAATAAAAGTATGCAATCCTTGATGGCTCCTTGCTCTTCGGACTTGTAATCCTTATCGAACTAGGACATCAAGAATAGTCTCATCTTTCACCAAGAAGTCTTGTCTCCTCCACCACTAAGGAGTTCCGGTTACTTGCAACCTTTCTTGAAACTTTCTTCTTCTTGCTTGATCCAATAAATCAAATTTATACAAGCAAACCCATAAAAAACAAAAACCCAAATTACATTGGAGATTCCTATGCTTTTCAAGAAAGCTTACATCAAGACTAGTTGGAATAAAAATTAAGAAAGAATTACAACTTCCTATGATTGCTAAACGCGCAATCGTACACTTTCCAACTAATGAAAAAACATCCAAATCCACATAACAATCATGCGAACCATCAAGGATGCAATACATGGCTGTAAACAAAGAGGTTAGTGCATGCAAACTCACTATGTGCATCATTAAACAAATCTGGAAAATAAATTCCAGCAATGTTAATGAAACTTGCACAAAACATGCATCACAACATAACTTTAATAGGGTGCCACCATACCCATAATCAATCTAGGATTAATTATACACAACATGGGATCATGATTTCACATGGAGTGGCTCTGATACCACTGAAAGAAACTGCGATTCAGATCTGAATTAGCGGAAGATATTCATGGCTAATTTGTAACATGACAGATTTTAAAAAATCTGATTTGGCCAGCATAAATCAGCCATATAGATCGCATGAGAACTCCATGAATTCATGACCAACAAGTGTATAATTAAATGGGAATGAAGAAGACTAATACCTCGAAGATTTGTAGACTTCAAATCTCTGAAAAAAATAGATCCAAAGGCCCGAACTCAGACTTGCAATTTGCAAACAAGTTGCTGGAATTTTTCTTCACTAGTATTGCCTTTGATCTTCTTCTCTATCTCACTTCCAATCTGATTGGCTAAGATGGTGGGATCTTAATCTAGGAATCAAGAAGTATTTCTCCAAGGAAAAATCTCAGACCTTAACTTTCTTCAATGAAGAAGAAAGAGCTTCAAAGGGCTGGACGTGTGGGACTCCTAGGAGGCTTTCTTAGTGTTGGACGTCCAAGGGCCAAGTGGTTTCTTTTATAGAAACTTTTGTGGAAACCTTTCCCATAAAGTTATCTCTCCTCATTCTAAAAGATGTCCAAAAAGGAAAGACTTATTTCCTTTAAGAAACACTCTAATTGGAAAAGGAAACCAAAAGGCACTTTCCATACAACTAGTAATCCTAGTTGTAGAACACTTACTAATTTTAAGTTCCTAATCCAAAAAGGAAACCTTCTCATAAGAATACTAATCCAAAGAGGAGTCCAACTTTCCAAGTAGAGAGTCCTACTCAAAGTTGGAAACCTTACCCATGGAAATCCTATTATGGACGTCCCACATATCAATGCACACCATGGCCCACATACAATTTATCTAGAGTTAAATTCATGTATGCCATCAAAGGCCTATTGAATTTAAACCCAAAATTATTTTTCCACTAAAATAATTCATCCTTATGTTATCTAAACATCTTAGGAAACCATGCCAATCTTGGTAAGTGACTAGAGAAGGGACCAAAAGACATATTTGCCATTGGCTCCCAAAATGACCAAAATGTCCATGCTAAACCCATAGCAACATTAAGACCATTTTAACCTTAACTCATTCCACTAAAGAGTTATGGTTGAACTCCAAGGACAAATATATAATATAATAAGCTCGTCATAAAATGACGGTTGTCTTCGACCTACTAAGTGTAATGACCTGAATGCCCCTCTATGTAACATCCATAATCGAGTCAGGTTATCACATGTACTATCAACCTTCCCGATTACATCTAAACCTTAGAACTTCATATCCTTAACATAATCATCATACGAATATCATTCTCTTGATCCAGGGAGCGACCCACAAGTTCAATATCCATATGGAACATCCATATACTAAGATCTTAGATTTTGATGATTAATCGGATAATTCTAAGGGGACGATTATTCCATCATCAGATGGCATAGATTCTATATTGCATCTGCACGTCCCAACTGATCAAGTCCGAGTACCCAAAACACAGAGATGTTGACCCATGAAAAGAATCTCACCCATAGTGAATTAAAGCACAAGAACTTGACTTCGTCAGTTCATCCACAAATGCTCAAGATTAAGAGCACCGGTCACTCAGTAGCATGAGGTGACTTGATCTCTTTCTGTGATAGTACTATTTTAGAGATCACACCTACCATGGTCCTGTTCAATGCATTGCATATGCACTAATGAGATGAATCCGGGAAAGCCCTCCCATGACTTAGGTAAGTCACCCTGAATACAGGAGAGTCTCTCATTATAACTTATAAGATGAAGTGCCCAGCTCCATCTTTCAGTTATGAACAAATATGATGTTTCCAGTGTCCATGAATTAGACCTATCTGTGTGTAGACACTACACACCTAATTCATTTTACTAGAAACAATGGGCCTTACACAACCATACATATATACATGTTTAAGCATAAAAGAGTCTTTCCATTAAATAACCAGTAAATATCCTGTAACAAAAGATGAGAGTGCAGCTAGTGGGCTTTAGGGCATACACCAATCCCAACAAACTCCCACTTGCACTAAAGATCACTACTTCCTAACCTAACACCCATAGACTCAACATGAGAAGTGAAGACTTTCTCAGTAAGAGTCTTAGTGAATGGGTCAGCTAAGTTATTTGCTGAAGCAATATGCTCCACCACTATCTCTCCATCCTGAATGAATTCCCGGATCAAGTGGTACTTTCTCTGAATGTGCTTGCCTTTCTTGTGATTCCTGGGCTCTTTGCACTGTGCTACAGCACCAGTGTTATCGCAGTACATGACAATCGGTTTATGTACTGCAGGAACAACTCCCAATTCCAACAGGAATTTTCTGAGCCATACCGCTTCCTTCGCAGCTTCCGATGCCGCCACATACTCTGCTTCCATGGTAGAATCAGCTATACAGGATTGCTTGACACTTCTCCATGATATAGCCCCTCCTGACAAAGTAAAGACGTACCCTGAGGTAGACTTTCTGGCGTCACTATCAGATTGGAAATCAGAGTCTGTACAAGCCAATGGCGTTAGATCATCTGCTCGAAAGGTTAGCATATAATCTTTCGTTCTCCGAAGATACTTGAATATATGCTTAACAGCTGTCCAATGCATAGGTCCAGGGTTTGACTGATATCTGCTAACCATGCCAACGGCAAAGCAAATATCTGGTCTAGTACATAACATAGCATACATGAGGCTTCCAACAGCGGATGCATATGGAACTCTCCTCATGCTCTCTATCTCTTCAGATGTCTTTGGACATTGATCTCGGGACAGTGGTACTCCATGTCTAGAAGGTAGGAGGCCCTTCTTGGAGTCATGCATGTTAAACTTGACCAATATCTTCTCAATATATGAAGATTGAGATAAGGTTAACATCTTATTCTTGCGATCACGCAAAAGCTTGATCCCTAAGATATAGCTGGCCTCACCCAAATCCTTCATCTGAAATTGAGAGGATAACCAAACCTTTGTGGATGACAATAAACCTACATCATTTCCTATGAGTAATATGTCATCTACATACAGAACCAAAAACGCAACTGCTTTCCCATTTCCTTTCTTATACACACATGGTTCATCAATGTTTTGATCAAACCCAAAGGATTTGACTGCCTGATTAAACTTGATGTTCCATGCTCTAGATGCTTGCTTAAGTCCATAAATGGACTTCTTAAGTTTACAAACCATGTTATCTTGGCCACTAGCAATGAAGCCCTCTGGTTGCATCATTTAGATGCATTCGTCAAGACTTCTATTAAGAAAAGCTGTCTTGACATCCATCTGCCATATCTCGTAGTCATAATGACATGCGATGGCCAAGAGAATCCTTATGGACTTAAGCATAGCCACTGGTGAAAATGTTTCCTCATAATCGATACCCTCTTTCTGAGTGTATCCTTTCGCCACCAGTCTTGCTTTGTAGGTTTCCACCTTCCCATCCACTCCTCTCTTTCTCTTGTAGATCCACTTGCACCCTATAGGTTTAATCCCTTCAGGTGCATCTACAAGTTCCCAGACTTGATTGGAATACAAAGAATCCATTTCAGATTTCATCGCTTGCTGCCACATGTCAGCATCTATATCCGTTACTGCTTCATCATAACTAGTAGGATCCTCAACCAGATCTTCAGAGTCTGTCTTAAAAGACACTCCTAGATATCTTTCTGGCTGTCTAGAAATTCTCCCACTACGACGAGGCTCCGGAGTGTTTAAAGGAATATCTTGTTCATCTACTGTTTCAGGATCTGGTACAAATGTTATAGGAGATCCCGGAAGAATCTCCTCAAGGATTTCTTTACAACTAAGCTCTTGGTGCATCATACAATCATCCTCCAAGTACCTAGCATGAGTGCTGATGAGCACTTTTTGCTCCTTTGGATGATAAAGGATGCCACCTCTCGTTCCTTTAGGATACCCAATGAAGTAGCACATTTCCGATCTGGGTTCCAGCTTGGTAGCTTTATCATTCAGTACATAGGCTGGAGAACCCCAAATGTGAATATGTCTTAAACTAGGTTTTCGACCTGTCCACATTTCTTGGGTGTCCTAGGTACTGATTTAGAAGGTACCAGATTTAAAATGTATGCTGCTGCTTCTAGGGCATATCCCCAAAACGATATAGGTAGGGTTGCATGACTCATCATGGACCTTACCATATCAAGAAGGGTACGGTTTCTTCTCTCCGCTACACCATTTTGCTGGGGTGTACCCGGTGCAGACAACTGAGACACAATCCCATGTTGTGTGAGGTACTCCTTGAACTCACCCAGGAGGTACTCGCCACCTCGATCAGATCGAAGGGCTTTGATATGTTTCCCTAGTTGTAGCTCCGCCTCAGCCATGAATTGCTTGAACTTATCAAACGCCTCAGACTTGCGTCGCATTAAGTATACATATCCATACCTAGAGTAATCATCGGTGAAGGTGATGTAATACTCATACCCTCCTCGAGCCGGTTTGTTCATAGGACCACACACATCAGTGTGAATCAATTCTAACAACTCCTTTGACCTTAGTCTCTTTCCAGAGAATGACCGTTTCGTCATCTTTCCCTTGAGACAAGATTCGCACTGAGGAAAAGGTTCGAAATCTAATGAGCTCAACAGCCCTTCTTCTACCAACCTCTGAATCCGTTTTAGGTTAATGTGACCCAAACGTAAGTGCCAAAGATATGTGTCATTGATTGAAGATACCTTCCTCTTAAGGGAAGTTGAGTTTTCTTGTTGTACATTATGCAGTGTGGGAGCAATAGGATATATATAAAATAAGTTGTCATGTATTCTACCGGAACATATAATATTTCCATCTCTACTGATATCAACACCAGAATGGAAAGAAACAGAATAATTAAATTCAATTAATCTGGAAACTGAAATTAAATTCTTCCTCAAGTCCGGAACATAGAAAATATTATTTGAAACTAATATCCTATTAGATGGAAAATGAAAGGTAACAACTCCTACTGCAACTGCCCAAACTTTAGCTCCAGTTCCGACTCTAAAGGCAAACTCTCCTTTCTCAATTCTCTGCATTATCTGAAACCCCTGCAATGAATTGCAGATGTGATTAGTGGCTCCTGAGTCTACTATCCATGAGTCAGTAGAATCAACCACTAGACAAGTTTCAAAGTAGTATGAAAAAGATGTACCTTTCTTAACTGAGGCCAGGAACTTGGGACAATCTTTCTTCCAATGACCTTTGAGGCCACACTTGAAGCATTTCCCTTTGGGCTTTCCATCTGTACCCTTGTCCTTCTTATTACCAGCATTGTTCTTTTTCTGCCCTTTTCCCTTATTCTGCTTCTTCTTGGACTTCTTCCCTTTCGTGTTCAGTTTAGAGGAAGACTGGAAAAAATGAGCTTGGGCTTTGGGCTTCATGATAGCCTCTGCCGCCTGGAGTTCTTTCATTAACTCAGGTAGAGTCATCTCCATCTTGCTCATATTGAAATTGAGCTTGAATTGATTGAAAGATTCCGGCACAGTTTCGAGAATCATGTCAGTCTGACTCCCTACATCAATCTCAGCCCCTAGAATCTCAGCTTCATTGAAACAATCTATCAGCTTGAGCATATGCTCTCTGACAGGTGTTCCCTCAGCCATCATAGCATTCATGATAGTCCTCATAGCAGCTTGCCTAGCTGGCCTGCTCTTGTCTGCAAACATCTCAGACAAGGATATCATGATTTCATAGGTTGTGTCCATTTGCTCGTGCTGTGTTTGCAACACGTTGGACATGGAAGCGAGCATGTAGCATTTAGCCATGCTATTCGCTTTCTTCCATTTCCTTTCAGCCTCTCGCTGGTCATCGGTAGAATTAGCATCAGTATCGGGACAGTTTTCCAGCAAGACATACTTGTACTCCTCGGCTGTGAGTACTATGTCAAGATTTCTTTTCCAGTCTACGTAGTTAGGGCCAGTCAGTTTGTTCTCACGAAGAATGCACATCAACGGACTAAAAGAATCTTTACCCATCTCTTTCTGGATATAAAATTGTTTATAATTAGACATGCAGTATATATGTAATATGCATATGGTGCTTGTTATAAAAGGAAAAACAAAGCATGAAACTTTTTACATTATTCAACCCCAATCATAATGTATCAGTGTTTCAACCTCCTCATAGACCCTCCATCGAAGGGATGGCCGAGCCTACAGTCACGTTGAATTAAGGCAGACTTATTTGGATTATCACTATCTGGATACACATCCAGTGGTAGTCCAATCACTGATTGGTTTGGCCTCATATGACAAATAACCCTTAACTCCTAAGGAGAAGTCATCACCGTCTTATGTCAAGTGTATAACCATCTCTTATGAAATTCCCAGAATGTCTATGATTAAGTCTTCCGAAGGGAAGAGACTTTTATCCTTCCTAGAAGTGAACTTTAGTAAAGAGCTCCACTGAAGGGATGGCCGCTCCCACCAACACTTCATTGACATTCTATAGAAGTGATCTTTAGTAAAGAACTCCACCGAAGGGATGGCCGCTCCTACTAACACCTCATTACGAATATTCACATTAGTTCACCCATTAACCCATCAAAGCGGTCTTTAGTTAAAGAACTCCACCGAAGGGATGGCCGTTCCTACTAACACTTTAATGAGATAACATGAACCGAAAATGGAAGGCCGTGGGGTCTTTCCTAAAACCCCTCTCCCACTTGATTATTTATCACTAGGGTTTATACTACTTGACCTTTACATTGTTTTACTCAAAAGCTCTTTTTAAATATAGCAAACTTGGTTAATTAAATTTATGACTCAAGTCATCTTTAAAAATAAATAACCTTT
Organism: Litsea cubeba; assembly: GCA_012931725.1. Taxonomy (NCBI): domain Eukaryota; kingdom Viridiplantae; phylum Streptophyta; class Magnoliopsida; order Laurales; family Lauraceae; genus Litsea; species Litsea cubeba. The sequence goes on from CM022953.1 coordinate 32,904,847, forward strand.
CCTTTAAAACATTTGAGCAAATCCCTTTAAAGAACCAAAAAAACCTATCTTGGGTTATGGAAACCCATAGGTAGCATCTAATTAGATTTTAGTTTAGCCTTCTTTGGAAACCAAGGGTACCAAGATAAACTAAACCCTATCCAATTTTAAACCTTAGACATATAAAAGGTGCTGGTCTAAGTTCCGTTTAAAACAATTTGCCAAACTAAAAACAATCTAATACAAAAAAGATGCCAATTTTAGAACCTAATGGTGGCCATGTTTCTAGGTGACAATTATAGCAATTATATAAAGCATTCATCCATGCATTCCATATATAAAAGCAAATAAAAGTATGCAATCCTTGATGGCTCCTTGCTCTTCGGACTTGTAATCCTTATTGAACTAGGACATCAAGAATAAGTCTCATCTTTCACCAAGAAGTCTTGTCTCCTCCACCACTAAGGAGTCCGGTTACTTGCAACCTTTCTTGAAACTTTCTTCTTCTTGCTTGATCCAATAAATCAAATTTATACAAGCAAACTCATAAAAAACAAAAACCCAAATTACATTGGAGATTCCTATGCTTTTCAAGAAAGCTTACATCAAGACTAGTTGGAATAAAAATAAAGAAAGAATTACAACTTCCTATGATTGCTAAACGCGCAATCGTACACTTTCCAACTAATGAAAAAACATCCAAATCCACATAACAATCATGCGAACCATCAAGGATGCAATACATGGCTGCAAACAAAGAGGTTAGTGCATGCAAACTCACTATGTGCATCATTAAACAAATCTGGAAAATAAATTCCAGCAATGTTAATGAAACTTGCACATAACATGCATCACAACATAACTTTAATAGGGTGCCACCATACCCATAATCAATCTAGGATTAATTATACACAACATGGGATCATGATTTCACATGGAGTGGCTCTGATACCACTGAAAGAAACTGCGATTCAGATCTGAATTAGCGGAAGATATTCATGGCTAATTTGTAACATGACAGATTTTAAAAAATCTGATTTGGCCAGCATAAATCAGCCATATAGATCGCATGAGAACTCCATGAATTCATGGCCAACAAGTGTATAATTAAATGGGAATGAAGAAGACTAATACCTCGAAGATTTGTAGACTTCAAATCTCTGAAAAAATAGATCCAAAGGCCCGAAATCAGACTTGCAATTTGCAAACAAGTTGCTGGAATTTTTCTTCACTAGTATTGCCTTTGATCTTCTTCTCTATCTCACTTCCAAATCTGATTGGCTAAGATGGTGGGATCTTAATCTAGGAATCAAGAAGTATTTCTCCAAGGAAAAATCTCAGACCTTAACTTTCTTCAATGAAGAAGAAAGAGCTTCAAAGGGCTGGACGTGTGGGACTCCTAGGAGGCTTTCTTAGTGTTGGACGTCCAAGGGCCAAGTGGTTTCTTTTATAGAAACTTTTGTGGAAACCTTTCCCATAAAGTTATCTCTCCTCATTCTAAAAGATGTCCAAAAAGGAAAGACTTATTTCCTTTAAGAAACACTCTAATTGGAAAAGGAAACCAAAAGGCACTTTCCATACAACTAGTAACCTAGTTGTAGAACACTTACTAATTTTAAGTTCCTAATCCAAAAAGGAAACCTTCTCATAAGAATACTAATCCAAAGAGGAGTCCAACTTTCCAAGTAGAGAGTCCTACTCAAAGTTGGAAACCTTACCCATGGAAATCCTATTATGGATGTCCCACATATCAATGCACACCATGGCCCACATACAATTTATCTAGAGTTAAATTCATGTATGCCATCAAAGGCCTATTTGAATTTAAACCCAAAATTATTTTTCCACTAAAATAATTCATCCTTATGTGATCTAAACATCTTAGGAAACCATGCCAATCTTGGTAAGTGACTAGAGAAGGGACCAAAAGACATATTTGCCATTGGCTCCCAAAATGACCAAAATGTCCATGCTAAACCCATAGCAACATTAAGACCATTTTAACCTTAACTCATTCCACTAAAGAGTTATGGTTGAACTCCAAGGACAAATATATAATATAATAAGCTCGTCATAAAATGACGGTTGTCTTCGACCTACTAAGTGTAATGACCTGAATGCCCCTCTATGTAACATCCATAATCGAGTCAGGTTATCACATGTACTATCAACCTTCCCGATTACATCTAAACCTTAGAACTTCATATCCTTAACATAATCATCATACGAATATCATTCTCTTGATCCAGGGAGCGACCCACAAGTTCAATATCCATATGGAACATCCATATACTAAGATCTTAGATTTTGATGATTAATCGGATAATTCTAAGGGGACAATTATTCCATCATCAGATGGCATAGATTCTATATTGCATCTGCACGTCCCAACTGATCAAGTCCGATTACCCAAAATACAGAGCTGTTGACCCATGAAATGAATCTCACCCATAGTGAATTAAAGCACAAGAACTTGACTTCGTCAGTTCATCCACAAATGCTCAAGATTAAGAGCACCGGTCACTCAGTAGCATGAGGTGACTTGATCTCTTTCTGTGATAGTACTATTTTAGAGATCACACCTACCATGGTTCTGTTCAATGCATTGCATATGCACTAATGAGATGAATCCGGGAAAGCCCTCCCATGACTTAGGTAAGTCACCCTGAATACAGGAGAGTCTCTCATTATAACTTATACCAAGATGAAGTGCCCAGCTCCATCTTTCAGTTATGAACAAATATGATGTTTCCAGTGTCCATGAATTAGACCTATCTGTGTGTAGACACTACACACCTAATTCTTTTACTAGAAACAATGGGCCTTACACAACCATACATATATACATGTTTAAGCATAAAAGAGTCTTTCCATTAAATAACCAGTAAATATCCAGTAACAAAAGATGAGAGTGCAGCTAGTGAGCTTTAGGGCATACACCAATCCCAACATCCCTGACGGCTGAGGCCAAAAGTTTGCTTGAGGAGCTGAAATCTTGGCTGGAGACCATTTTTGGTTGAGATCCTGTTTTTTTTTTTTTTTTTTTGTAACAGAAACTATCCTTCTTCCCCTTTTTTGGTACCACATGTATTTTTTTGGTACTCTCTTTTTTTTAGTGCTTGTGAACACTTTCTTTTTTTTTGGTACCGCATGTATTTTTTGATACTCTTTTTTTTGTAGTGCTTGTGAACACTTTCTCTTTTTTTTTTTTTTTGGTACCACATGCATTTTTTGGTACTCTTTTTTTTTTCCCTACGCTCACTTAAATCTTTTTGTGATGAAAGTAATTGCTAAATGGGATGCTTTTCTTTTTTTTCCCTATGCTCACTTAAATCTTTTTGTGATGAAAGTAATTGCTAAATGGGATGCTTTTCTTTTTTTTTTTTTGTTTTCCCTTCCCTCACTTAAATCTTTTTGTGATGAAAGTAATTGCTAAATGGGATTTGATCAAAAGCTTGTCGTTTTGTGAAGATCTTTTGTCAAATGATTGTTTTGCCATGGGAGCCAGATTGTGTTTGTGGCCTGGAAGCCGATTTTGTCATTGATAGCCGTGTTGTGGCATTTATAGCATGTTTTTGGTGGCATCTATAGCCGGGTTTTTTTAAAGCCAAATTTCTGGTTTCTGGCATTGATAGCCGGTTTTGTGGCATGAGAGCCAGCTTTTTTGTGGCATTGATAGCCGAGTTTGTGGCATTGATAGCCGAGTTTTTTTTTTGTTTATGGCATTGATAGCCGGTTCTGTTTTGTGGCATTGATAGCCGGTTTGTGGCATCTATAGCCTGTTTTGGTGGCATTTATAGCCGGTTTGTGGCATCTATAGCTGGTTTGGTTTTCAAAAATGCAAGTATCGACTAAAAGTCGCCTCCCTGCTGAATGTTCTTGCAAGTATCGATGGAATGTCGCATCCTTGCTCATTCAGTTGCGAGTATCGATGGAATGTCGCATCCTTACGGATTTTGGTGCAAGTATCGATGGAATGTCGCATCCTTGCTTTTCAAAAGTTTTGGTTTTGCGGGTACTGACTTATGTCGTTTCCCCACGATTTTTTTTTTGAAATTTGCGGTTTTCTCGAACCTTTGGGTTATGGATATCAACTGTAATGTTGCATCTCCATGATTTCTTGGTTTTTTCGAACCTTTGAAATTTTGGGTTGTGGATATCAACTGAAATGTTGCGTCTCCACGGTTTTGGATTTTACAAGTATCGACGAAATGTAGCTTCCCTGCGATTTTGGAAGTGTCAAACGTGGTTCGCATGCTTCTGATTTGTGCGAGTATCGACTAAGCGTCGCTTCCCCACGGCTTTTTGAAAAACCATTTTGTTTTTGTTTAAAGACACGATGGTCATAAGTTTTGACCTAAAGCCATTTAGGCGGTAAAAGGTAGGGTGGACTTGGGTGGAAATCCCTGACTCCGGATTTTATTTCAAACAATGAATTTTGGGTTGGAAAGTCGGATGGCGTCCGGCGAGAGGAAGTCTGGGCCTTCCTTTCTGGAGAGAAGCACAAGATAGGCTTTCTCGGGGACCAAGGAGTCATTGTTTCTGAAGCTGTTCGAGAAATACCTGATGAGGCTTTATAGCAGTTAGAACAGGAGGAACCTGAACTTGATGCTTGGATGCAAGCGGCACAGAGCAAGCTTCCGTGGAGTATACTGGCAAGAGTAGACCATCCAGTGAGGAGTCAAGTGGGAAACCTGACTCTGACAGCAGCACAGGTTCCTCTAAGAAGCGAGCCCGCAGGAGTAAGAGGAAGAGGAGTCATCATCGCAGCAAGGGGTAATATGAGGACTCTCCTGACATAGAAGTCCCTCTTACTATCAATGAAGATGTGCCAGTGGATGCTGACGAGCCTCCAGAGAAGAGAAGCCGAGAATAAGAGACCGTTGGTGAAGGTATGATTCTTCCTCTTTCTCTTTCCATTTCTTTTCATGGGATTTTTCCATGTCTTGATTTGTTTTCTCTCCCTGCTGCTCCTCTCTTTTTTTAGCAGAGGAAGATTTGGCGATGCCTGAGGTTCCAACCGATGAGGTGGTGACGGATCCTGTCGGGGCACCTGAAGAAGAACCGAGGGACTCTGGAGTAAATCCAGAATCTCCAATTGGTATAACTTCTTTTGCTTTCTTTTTTTTGTCTGTGACTTGGTTTGCTAACATTTTTCTTGTCAGCTGACTTGCCACAGGATTCCGATGACTTTGAACCATCGATGGACGCAAATGTCGATGATGCTTCCGATGAGTTCATGGAGGAAGAGAGTCTTCCGCCAATCGTCGAAGAAGGTATTTTATAGTAATAACCCTGATAATGATTTTCAAACAGGATCATATTCATACCTTTTTGTGTTTCTTTGGCAGGTTTTGTGGTGACAGAGGAGAGTCCGTCGCTTCCTTCAGAACCAGAACAAGGGATGCCAGAGGTCGATCCAGAGGTAGAGGCTCCTGGGACCAGTTCTGACACTGTTGAGGAGATACCTCGTGCTCAGATTCCTTCTCCAGCAGCTCCAACTGGAGAGAGTTCTTTTGTTCCTCTTCCAACGGGGCATGACATGGGCAGCCGACCGACGGAGTGGGGCGAATCTTCAGCTGGGCCATCTCTTCTTTTTGCGAAGAAGGTGGTGCTGCGGGTTCTGAGCTCCTGGATTGAGACTCTCCTTGCTGGACACTTGGATGCCGTATTTGGCATGATCCAGCATGTGCATCAGATTCTCGGTGATGCCGAAGAGGCTGGTCTGGATGTCACAGGTGCCAGGGCGATCGTTGATAGGATCATTGCGCTGGGTGGCAAGTGGTTGGTGACCATGGGTTTTGCTGACGACCAGTTCTTCAAAGAGATGTTCCCGGACCCTGCTGATAAGGCTAAGTCTGACCTGAATGAGGCTACACAAAGCAAGAAGCAGATAGTCCGAGAGAAGAACTTAGAAGAGCTAGCCATCATTGGGCTGACACATGACCTTAACATCCTTGATAGGGAGGTCGATGAGGCCAGGAAACGTCTTGAGCATCTGAAGGCACAAGTTTCTGCCAAGTGGGCTGCAATAACAGAGGCTCACGACAGGGAGAGTGTCACGCCCCGAGCCCGAGATTTCACACATCCCGAGGCGCGACACACGCCCGCGTGGAAATTCGAGTCAAACTGGTTGACTCTAGGTCCCCACGTACGGAATTTACCCACAGGATATCACATGTGAGGTTTATATTTCTCAATATACCTGTATAAATCTGTCAAATAGATATCCCATTAACATACCACAATCATCAAGATATAGAGCATAAGGGTCCATGAGCATAGATTTAAAGATCCAAGTTCAAGAGATAGAAAGAGAAGAAGTAAGTTAGTTAAGTTTACAATCCCAAAACTAACAAGTTTATAAGCTACTACAAAATATGTGGCAATCCTAGCCACGGTCAGTGGGTCATTTAAACGTCCAATTCTCATCAAGTGGATGTCTAGAAGACATCATCAGGAGTCCACTCTGCTACGTTCTGGAGAGATTCCTCTTCCTCAAGGATCTCCGGGGCAATGGCGTCGATGTATTCACCTGTAACGCCAAGTGTAGCACCATTAGACTAAGCTAAGCAAGACAAACATATACAGTCCATATAACATGTATCAAATGAATAATCAGACAGGTATAAATCATAAAAGATTAAGGAATAATCACTAGGCATATCAGTGCATGAATTAGCATGAGACATACGAGTCATAGATAACAGGTAAACATATTAACAATTAGTTGGCACAACCACATAAGCTATGTTCTCTCAAGTTAATCATATAACATGAAATAAAATGAGAGCAGAATATCAGGACAGGATAGGGCGGTGCTACTAGGAGACAGAGGTACCCAGAATTCTCCATCGTAGACCTAGGGTGCCGGTAAACCCTCAGAATATATTCCCATCTGCAGAGGGCCAGAAGTTTACTAAACCCACACTTAGCCGGGTCCGACTTAGATAGGGTCGAAGCTAAGTGGTGCCGACTCATAGAGTACAATATACAAACAACAGAACAGGTGCAGAACAGTGTAAATTAGATACAGGACACATACAGGACATATAAATAACAAATCGGTACTTACTGGACAAAGACAGAAATTAATGCAATGTAACAGATGTGTAACAGAAAATACATAACTGGACAGAAGCATGATCAAGTCATACTAGAATACTGGAAACGGAATGCAATGCATGTACAGAGATATCATATTTAGAATCAAGACAGAACTCAAGCCAAGCCTACGGTCTTGGAAACACATGTGGTCTTCACCGTCCAACTCAGGGTAGTATTAAGAGTTCGACATTATCGGGCTACGAGGACCCCTTGGCGTTACATAATTTGGATGTCAAATCCCTTAATAGAACACATTTGGCACGGTTACAATCCGAAGAACACAATGCCCCTTTTGTGGGTACGGGTGCTCAATCCATATCCACAATTCAACAAACCATCGGTCATGATAAAAGTTCAGGGTGCACATCCTACAGGTCCATCTATCAGGCTAAGCAATTAGAACAAGCTACGGTCCAATGTCCGGCTCATGGAAACGTCCATTTGTCACAATTATGTAAAATCCAACATATAATCTTTTCCAAGGCTTTCCAACGGTATGTAGATCTCCAAAAACGGACTTACGGTTAAAAAGTTATGGTCGTTGGAAAATCTACATACTGCAAGTATCAGGTTCGCTCGAGCGTTCAGATGTTCGCTCGAGCGGACCCCAGACAGAGAGCTGTTCGCTCGACCGGACCAAGAGTTCGCTCGAGCGAACTCTCCCAGAAAGCCCTTCGCTCGAGCGTTCACTCACGCTCGCTCGAGCGAACTGTCAAATCCTGGGTTCCGAAAATCTGAACTTCTTGATTTCTCTCAAGCCATTCAAGGCATTGCATCAAGTTTTAAAACACTACCAATAGGTATCTTTGAGCTTCCAAAATGCTCATCAAAACCATCAATAAACCCATATACATTAACAAAAGAAATCACCCACAAAAATCCATTTTTGAGCAAGAAGAAGGGTTTCTACACATGATTTCATACATTCATGAATCAAACAAGGAAACATGCATATCAATGTACATATTTAACTTGCCTTGGTGCTTGGAAGCTAGCTCTCACACCTAATCCTTGTTAAACTCGAAAATCCCCAAATATGAAAGCTCAAATGCCCTAAAAATGGTGAAAAACAAAATGGAAGAAAATGAATGAGGAAGGAGATGATGCATACATGATTTGTAGCTTTCCAAGATGAAGGAAATCAAATGGAAATGCTTAGTGAAGAAAGAGCTTACCAAAAGCAAGAAGAAAGAAAGATGAGTGAATGCTTGAGCTTGGAAGATGTTGTCTTGGTGGAGAAGATGAAGTGGTGGCTAGCTTTCATGCTAGGAGTCTTGGTTGATTGCTTGAGATGAGGAAGGAAGAAATGGAGGAGAAGAAGAAGAAGAAGAAGAACTCTCAGCTGGGCATGAAGAAGGAAAAGAGTAGCTGAAATGGGATTTATCCCAACTTATCCCAGCACTTGCATGCAAGTCCACAAAAAGGACTGAAATTTCAAATAAGGGCCTGGGTGAAATGAATGGGCTGGGAATGGGCCTAAATGGATCCGAATTTAATGGGTCAAGGCATGAAAGTTAAGGCCCATGAAATGCTCTATGCAATGCATTAAAAACCCAAAAATTTCTAAGTACACACAAAAACCCAAAACACTCCAAAAGTCATAATCTACCTAGTAAATGGTCAAACCCCACTAATTCTACCTAATCAAGTCCAATCAAGATCAAAACATCCATTAAGCAATTAATCTAAATTAATTAACTCTAAAACAAGATTAAGGTGGGTCGGGGTGTTACAGAGAGTGCTCTGATTCGCCGGGTTGCAGATGCCGATCGAGTTCTTGAAAGGAAGTTTCAAGAGAACAAACAATGACAAACTGCTCGGGATAAGCTTCCCAGTGTGAAAGAAGGATTGCAGCATTCTTCAGCATCTCATGGCAAGTTCCTGAAGAAGCGTGCCTTGGAATCCCTGACGGCTGAGGCCAAAAGTTTGCTTGAGGAGCTGAAATCTTGGCTGGAGACCATTTTTGGTTGAGATCCTGTTTTTTTTTTTTTTTTTTTTTGTAATAGAAACTATCCTTCTTCCCCTTTTTTGGTACCACATGTATTTTTTTGGTACTCTCTTTTTTTTAGTGCTTGTGAACACTTTCTTTTTTTTTGGTACCGCATGTATTTTTTGGTACTCTTTTTTTTTGTAGTGCTTGTGAACACTTTCTCTTTTTTTTTTTTGGTACCACATGCATTTTTTGGTACTCTTTTTTTTTTTTTTTTTGTTTTCCCTACGCTCACTTAAATCTTTTTGTGATGAAAGTAATTGCTAAATGGGATGCGTTTCTTTTTTTTTCCCTACGCTCACTTAAATCTTTTTGTGATGAAAGTAATTGCTAAATGGGATGCTTTTCTTTTCTTTTTTTTTGTTTTCCCTTCGCTCACTTAAATCTTTTTGTGATGAAAGTAATTGCTAAATGGGATTTGATCAAAAGCTTGTCGTTTTGTGAAGATCTTTTGTCAAATGATTATTTTTGGCATGGGAGCCAGATTGTGTTTGTGGCCTGGAAGCCGATTTTGGCATTGATAGCCGGTTTGTGCCATTTATAGCCTGTTTTTGGTGGCATCTATAGCCGGGTTTTTTTAAAGCCAAATTTCTGGTTTGTGGCATTGACAGCCGATTTTGTGGCATGAGAGCCAGCTTTTTTATGGCATTGATAGCCGAGCTTGTGGCATTAATAGCCGAGTTTTTTTTTTTTTGTTTATGGCATTGATAGCCGGTTTTGTTTTGTGGCATTGATAGCCGGTTTGTGGCATCTATAGCCGGTTTGTGGCATCTATAGCCTATTTTGGGGGCGTTTATAGTCGGTTTGTGGCATCTATAGCTGGTTTGGTTTTCAAAAATGCAAGTATCGACTAAAAGTCGCCTCCCTGCTGAATGTTCTTGCAAATATCGATAGAATGTCGCATCCTTGCTCATTCAGTTGCGAGTATCGATGGAATGTCGCATCCTTGTGGATTTTGGTGCAAGTATCGATGGAATGTCGCATCCTTGCTTTTCAAAAGTTTTGGTTTTGCGGGTACTGACTTATGTCGTTTCCCCACGATTTTTTTTTTGAAATTTGCAGTTTTCTCGAACCTTTGGGTTATGGATATCAACTGTAATGTTGCATCTCCATGATTTCTTGGTTTTTTCGAACCTTTGAAAATTTGGGTTGTGGATATCAACTTAAATGTTGCATCTCCACGGTTTTGGATTTTACAAGTATCGACGAAATGTCGCTTCCCTGCGATTGTGGAAGTGTCAAACGTGGTTCGCATGCTTTCGATTTGTGCGAGTATTGACTAAGCGTCGCTTCCCCGCGGCTTTTTGAAAAACCATTTTGTTTTTGTTTAAAGACACGATGGTCATAAGTTTTGACCTAAAGCCATTTAGGCGGTAAAAGGTAGGGTGGACTAGGGTGGAAATCCCTGAATCCAGATTTTATTTCAAACAATGAATTTTGGGTTCAAGGGTTGAAAATTTTGGTCAAGTTAGGGAAAGGCTCCGAAACTTGGGTTTTTTTTAACAATGAAATAATGAAAGTAAGCATTGTTTAAATTTCTAGAAATTTCAACATTTGATATGAAAATTCTAAAAAAGTGGGTTTAGCGAGCGTGTACCTAGAAACCGGTTTTGGCCGTACAGGCATTGCTTTTACCCAGTTGGGTAAGTCTTCAAGGGTAGTACCGCTTTAAGAACTTGCCGTTGATGGGCAGCATACATCTGTCACCTTCCATGTTTAGGAGTGCGTATGCGCCGTTAGAGAAAACCTTGTCGATGACGTAGGGTCCCTCCTATTTTGGCTCAAATTTGCCTTTGGACTTGTGAGCGAATACCATTGGTCTTTTTACCGTAAGAACCAAGTCACCCTTTTTGTAGGCGCGTTGCCTGACCTTTTTTTCGAAAGATCCTGCCATGCCTGCTTGGTAAAGTTCAATGCTTTATCGAGCTTCGAGCCGTCTCTCATCGAGATTGTCCAGCTCATGGAGTCGCAATTTGACATTGCTTTCTTGAGTCATGTCATTTTGCAAGGATACCCTCAAAGAAGGAATTTGTACTTCCAAGGGTACGACAGCTTCACATCCATAGACCAAGGAGAATGGTGTGCTATGGGTTGGTCCTCGAACGGTGGTTCGATTGGCCCACAAAGCTTCAGACAGTTTGTCACTCCAGTCTCTTTTGTGACTAGAGACCATCTTCTTGACGATTTTGCAGAGTGTCTTGTTGAAAGCTTCTGCTAATCCGTTTGTTGCCGGATTGTATAAAGTCGAAGGGAAGCTTTGGATTTTGTATTTGTCGCAGAACCTGTAGAATCGATGATCCCGGGATTGTGGTCCGTTATCATGGACGAATCTTTTGGGTATGCCGAAACGACAAATAATGTTGGTGCGCAGGAACTGAAGGACTGATGAGGTCTTCATTTCGTTGAGCACAAATGCTTCTGACCACTTGGAGAAATAATCCGTAGCGGCGAAGATGAAGCGATGACCTTTGCTTGAAGGGGGAAAAATAGGACCTATGATGTCCATACCCCAGGCTTTGAAAGGCCAAGAGATCGGTGTAGGATGCAGGATCTTCTGTTGAAAGGTTCGTAGGTGGTTCCTCAACAATGTTTTCGGAGGCTTCCAGCTCAACAAAACCTTCTGGGGTTTCAAGGGCATTTCCAGACCAAGGTTTTGTTCCTTTCCACGGGTCTTTTTGATCGGCAATTCTCTCAAGGTTTGCTATGAGATGATCTCAATCGCCTATTGAAACCGTGTCGAAGTAGGGTACTTCTTTTGGAGATGAGGATTCTTCTGGGTCAGAAGACCACACGTTTGTGCCATCGGATAATTCCTCTTCATTGTCAGATAAATCGTACCAATTGGATAAGCTTTCTGGATCTTTTTCAGGTGACTCATCAAAGAGATATCCAGGGAGATCGATGTCTTCGTGGATACGAGATGTTGAGGCTTGGTCAGTAAATTGACTTTTAAGCCTTTGTGTCAACTGTCTCAAAGGAGTGTCGGGATCGTACCCTAGCCCGTGTGAAGACTTTTCTACATAGCCGTAGAGTCTCCAATCTTCCAGCTGGCTTTTGGTCAAGACGGGCCCCAATGGCATGAGAATACCGCGTCCTTCTCCCAAACCGACTGGGTTTTGAGCATCATAGCCCATTTTCTTCATAATAGCTTGTGTCACAGGACTATATAAGGATAGTTGAGGCATACCTTCATTCTGGAAAGGTTCAAGCATGAAGTTTGATAAAGAAGCATCCGATCTATGGAAGAAGATCGGTTTTTCCTTTGCTGAAGTTGCTGGAACAATGAAAGAAGCTGACGTAGGATCTTCTATGTCAGAAGTTGTCTCCATTTGAGTAAGAGCAGGCTGAACTTGCTGAGTGTCAGCTTGGCTTGACGATGTGTTGTCTTCTGGCTCTGAATCTGAATCCGTGTCTTGCATGATAGACACGAAAGAGACAACAAATTTGCCCCCAGGCTTTTGCTTTGCCTTCTTCACTTTAGTTGTGATGACCAAAGGCTTTGAAGGTTTGAGGGAGATGACGAAGGGAGTTTGAATGCTCTCTTCAGATTTACCGGATGGTTTGTTTTCTTCCGGTGATTGTTGAGGAGCCTTCCCTTTATCTTTCTTGAGATTTTCTGCAAAGGGTGTTGTGTGCTTCTCCTTGTTGGAATTTGAGATGAATTTGAGATGACCTGAAAGTCTTTTGAAGAATTTGAAGAAGTTAGCATCTCAAGTATTGATTTGAGTTGGAATTCTTGTCAACACATTGTCACAAACATAATGTTAATAAGCTGGTATTGATAGAGCTGAAAAGAAGAAACAGAATTGAAACAGTCAGGAATTAAGAATTCCTGATGCAGAGCACGCGGTCGACCGGGATCTTCATGCGGTCGACCGAGCAAGAAGAAACCTGCAAAAAGGCACCTCTCAGTTATTTTCGTGACACAGTGTGTCTTCGGTCGACCGGGACTCCAGGATGTCGACCGAGCTCGAAATTGTCTGTTTCCAGTCAGTGTCTTCGGTCGACCGAGCAAGCCATGATGTCGACCGAGCACGGAAACCAGAGTTGCGCAGAATTAGAAGTTGAGCACGAAAATTCAGCACAGTTATCTATTTCGTTTGGGAATCTTTCTAAACGAATTGTAGCCCGTTTTGAATACAATTAAGGGTTATTAAAACCTATATAAAGGCATGCTTGGGTCGTTCATAAAAAAATCAGAAGATACACCAGAAGATAAGAGTTTTAGAGAGTTATAGAGAGAGTTTTGGAGAGAAGAAGAGTGCTGGTGCTGTGTTGCTGTGTTGCTGCATTATCAGACGTTTTCTACAGCAATTGTGGACGAGATTATGCTCTAGAAGATGGTGATTCGTCCATGAGTTAAGTGTCTCTCTGTTTATGCTTTATTTTCAATTTGTAAGGGATTGAGAGAGAGAGAATTGTAGAGGGGAAGGGCTGTAGACAGAATTAATCTTCTATTCTGTTTTTACATCAAGTTGGTGCTTGGTGTTTGGGGTTTGGTGATCCTATCTGTGGGTGCAGATAAATTGTAAAGGGAGTCGGTGCTTCCTAGATAGTTGGTGCTATCTGAAACTAAGGGTTGGTGCTCTTTGTCGTTGGTGCGACTAAATAAGATTCAGATCTGTCCCGGATTGGTGTTCGGACAGTCTTTGAACCGTGGACGTAGCCTTTCGGTGAACCACGTTAAATCTGGTGTCATTGTGCGGTTTGACTTGTTTTGTTGTTGAATTGGACCTGTTTTTAGAAATCACTGATTCACCCCCCCCCCCCCTCTCAGTGATCGCGGTATCCAACAATTGGTATCAGAGCGAGGTTCCCTTGATCAGTTTAATACGCTAAGGGTGATCTCTTGTCAAATCACATGGCAGTCAATACAGGGAATATGAAAGCACCTCTGTTTGATGGTTCTAATTACTCTTTCTGGAAGATTAGGATGCAAGCCTTCATCAAATCTCTTGGCTATGATGTTTGGGAGGCTGTCAGAGCCGGTTACAATGCTGCCACTGTACCCAATGATACAGCATCGAAGAAGTTGGCAGACAACGACTCCAAGGCGCAGAATGCACTCTTTAGTGGCCTTGTGGACAGCGAGCTTGTCAAAGTAATTGCATGCAAAACAGCCAAGGAAATTTGGGACAAGTTGCAAAGCATACATGAAGGTGATGAGAAGATTAAAGAAGCCAAATTGCAAACTCATCGCTCTCAATTCGAGTCTCTTCGCATGGAGGAAAGCGAGAATGTTGACTCGTATATGCAACGAGTGAATGAAGTCACGAATGATATTCGTGGACTAGGGGAGGAGATTAAAGAGCCGGTCATCGTCAAAAAGGTTCTAAGATCTCTTCTTCCTCGGTTTGATTCAAAAGTCTCAGCCATTGAAGAAGCCAAAGATCTGAATGCATTTTCCATGGATGAATTACATGGTTCTCTAACTGCCTATGAGATGCGCATAGGAAAGACGTCTTCATCCGATAAAGAAGCGGCCTTCAAAGTTCAGAAAAAGGCAAAAGAGACTGTTGGTCATGATGTTGATTCTGATGATGATGAGCTTGAGGCTCAATTTGTTAGAAAGTTGAAGAAAGGAAGCAATGGCAAGTACAAAGGAAGCTACCCTTTAAATGCTTCAATTGTGGAGGTATTGGTCACTTTGCTGCGAAGTGTCCCCTAAAAGAAGACAATGATAATGACTCTTATGCTGAAAAGAGTAAAGGAAAGAGAAATTTCAGAAAAAGGGGCAAAGCTAAAAACTTTCTATGTCAACAAGATGACAGCACGTCTGAAACTTCAGACGATGATGAATCAACCGAAGCTCTCTTCATGGTCACTGTTGAAGAAGAAGAAGAGCAAGATCCAGAAGAGGATGAGGAGGCTGAAGTCAATCTTGAAGAGGAACTCATAGCCGCACTTGAGGAGCTAAGCATGGAACGCAAATCAAGTAAGAAAAATCTGAAACTTCTCCATAAATCTGAAAGTTCTATTATTTCTTTGAAAACTCAAGTAGAAGAATATAAAAGAATGGTAGAAGTCCTTGAAAACCAAATAAGTATCAAAAAGGAAGAGGCTATGAAACTTGAAACTGAGATCGCTAGAGCAAAGGCTGAAAATTTGGAAAATAGTAAAAAACTCAAAGCGCTCCAAGCGATTGAAGGGACTATGAAACTCAATGAACTACTGAAAGTTCAAAGACCAGCCCACTTCAGATTTGGTCTAGGATTTGAGAAAGGTGAATCCTCTAAGATTGCACCTCCTGAAAAGAAAAAGTTTGTGAGGCAAGTCACTGCACCTTCTAACTCTATGAAGCCCACTCAACCTAGAAAGGAGTCCATTCCTCTTAGAAAGGTAATGAAGATTAACCAGCCACAAAGAAGATATAAATTCTATGGTTATTGCTTTCATTGTAATAGGTTTGGACATAAAAGAGCTGATTGCAAATTCTATGTAAGAAACAGTCCATTTGTGACTAGGAATCCTTTTTCAATCCTAAGTAGCCACAAAATTGAGTGCTATATGTGTCATAATTATGGACACTTGGCTAGGGATTGTAGGTTGCCTATTGCTAACAAATTTCAGGTTGAAAAGAAACCCAAGTTAGTTAAGGCATGGAGAGCAAAGAAAAGTGCAAAAAGTTCCAAAGAATCTCTCATTGTGCAAACGGCATTCAATGCACAAAAGAAGACAGCACCATGGGTCCTTGATAGTGGTTGTTCAAGCCATATGACTGGTGATAAAGAGAAATTCATCAAATTACAGCACTATGAAGGCGGTTCAGTGAAGTTTGGCAACAATGATGGTGCCAAAATCTGCGGAAAAGGTGTTATTCAGCTTATGGCAAACAAGATCAGATCGGAAGAAGTCTTATATGTGTCTGGATTGAGACACAACCTGCTTAGTGTGAGCCAGATCTGTGACAAGGGTCATGAAGTTATCTTCACAAAGAATGGGTTTGCCATCAAGAAGAGTAGCAACGGCAAAACAGTAGCAACTGGATCAAGAACTGCTGGAAATCTCTATACATTGTCAGATGGAGCTGAAAAGACCTACTTGATGAGTCGGACAGAGGAAAGTTGGTTGTGGCACAAACGCCTTGGGCATCTAAGCTTTGATAACATGTCAAAGATTTGCAATTCAAAGGCTGTAAGAGGCATGTCTAAAGTTGAAAAGCCTTCCAATCCCATTTGCGACTCTTGCCAAAAGGGAAAGCAAACGAGGGTTATGTTCAAGTCAAAGGAGCATCATTCCAAGAAACCTCTTGAGCTAGTGCACACTGATCTCTGTGGACCGATGCGAACTCAAAGCACCAATGGAGATAAGTATTTCATGTTATGCATTGATGATTATACTCGTATGACATGGGTATTGTTTCTTAAGCATAAGCATCAAGCACTTGATCGTTTTAAAGTGTTTAAAGCACAGGTTGAAAATCAATTGGAAAAACGTATCAAGATTTTAAGGTCTGATCGTGGAGGCGAGTTCACATCTGAAGAGTTCACTAAATATTGTGAACATCATGGCATTCAAAGACAGTACTCAGCCCCTAGAACTCCACAGCAAAATGGAGTAGTGGAACGGAAGAATCGCACCGTACAAGAGATGGCTCGTACGATGCTAAGTGAAAGCAAGATGGCTGACAAGTATTGGAAAGAGGCAATTCATACGGCTGTATACATTCAAAACCGATGCTTGATCAGGCCACATGAAGTCAAAACTCCCTATGAGCTATGGTTTGGAAGAAAAGCAACAGTCAAGCACTTCAAAGTCTTCGGCAGCAAGTGTTACATCAAGCGGCTCGAACAAAATCCGGGCAAATTTGAAGAAAGAGCTGACGAAGGTATATTTCTGGGTTACTCCTCTACTAGCAAGGCATATAGATGTCTTAACAAAAGAACCAGAAAAATCATAGAAAGTGCTGATGTGAGAATAGATGAGAATATTGAACCAAAGAATGCAACTCATAATGACAGTCCAGTTTATGAGGACTCGAGTGAGATTGATGATGAGATGGCTGAATCTAATGATTCTGAGAAATCAAAGGATGACTCAGAAGATACTTCACCTAAGAAGCACAGCACTTGGGTAGAGCAACACCCTAAGGATCAAATCATTGGAGATCCTAAGGCAGGCGTTCAAACTAGACAAAGTGTAGTTAGCAATTACTCACTTGTGTCCACCATTGAACCCAAGACTGTGGCTGAAGCCAGTCTCGATGATAGTTGGTTGAAAGCTATGCATGAGGAGTTGGAGCAAATTGAGAAGAACTCCACATGGGAACTTGTTCCTAGACCTACTGATAAGAATGTTATTGGTACTAAATGGGTCTTCGGAATAAGCTGAATGAAGATGGTCAAGTCATTAGAAACAAAGCAAGGTTGGTTTGTAAAGGCTATGCTCAAGTTGAAGGCATAGATTTTGAAGAAACCTTTGCACCGGTGGCTCGTCTGGAAGCTATTCGTATGTTTCTTGCATTGGCAGCATACAAAACCTTCAAGGTATTTCAGATGGACGTAAAGTCAGCTTTCTTGAATGGTTTACTTGAAGAAGAAGTCTACATTGAGCAACCTGATGGTTTTCTCATCAGCAAAAATTCAGATCTAGTGTGCAAATTGAAAAAGGCTCTTTATGGACTGAAACAAGCGCCAAGGGCATGGTATGCAAGGCTGGATCTCTATCTCCGCAAGATCGGTTTTGGAAAAGGACTTGTTGATAGCAATCTATATGTCAAAACTGAGTTAAGCAAATAGCTGGTTGTCATTGTTTATGTTGATGACATAATCTTTGGTGGCAATGATGAGGAGATGTGCAGGAATTTTGCAGAAGAGATGAAGAAAGAATTTGAGATGTCGATGCTTGGAGAACTAAAGTTCTTTCTTGGTTTACAAGTTCAGCAGCTGAAACATGGCATCTTCATATCACAAATGAAGTACATTAAGGAAATGCTGAAACGGTTCAATATGGAAGACAGCAAGCCAGTGAGCACACCAATGTCAACGAACACGAAGCTTAGCAAAGATGATAAGGCCTCGTCCGTTGATCATACCACCTATCGCTCTATGATAGGAAGCTTGCTCTACTTGACTGCAACAAGACCAGATCTTCTACAAGCAGTATGTATGGTTGCACGTTTTCAAGCAGCACCAACTGAAACGCACCTTACAGCAGTGAAAAGAATCTTTCGATATCTGAAAGGTACTATGGAGCTTGGTATCTGTTATCCCAAAGGAAAATCCTTCACTCTTGTTGCATATTCTGATGCCGATTGGGCTGGATGCGTAGATGATCGCAAGAGTACTAGCGGCGGCGCATTTTATCTTGGAGAAAGATTAGTTGCTTGGCATAGTAAGAAGCAAGACTCAGTATCCCTTTCGACAGCGGAAGCGGAATATATAGCAGCGGCAACTTGTTGTACGCAAGTGTTATGGATGCGGCAAATGCTCTCTGATCTAGGAGTTCCTACAACGGATCCTACGCCGATCCTATGTGACAACACGAGTGCAATTCATATATCTAAGAATCCTGTTCAGCGCTCTCGAACAAAGCATGTAGCAATTCGTTATCATTTTCTTAAAGATAAAGTTGCTGATGGAGAGGTCAAGTTGGAGTATGTTCCAACAACTGAGCAAGTGGCTGATATTTTCACGAAACCTCTGTCAAAGGAAGTCTTCGAGTATCTCCGGAAAAAGTTAGGAGTTACTCACTCTCCTAAACCGTAGGAGTTGTGCTTGAAAGGGGGAGCAATGCATTCATTGAATATCCTATTCGCTCCTCGGTTTGGTCCCTTTGGACTTGTTGTCAAAGGGGGAGAGATGTTATGATATGATAGCAAGGAGAGATGTTATGCTATGAAAGCTAGGGGGAGATTGTGACAGTGCATGGTTGTTATTTCAGAATCTCAGAATTGGTTCCAAGTAAGTGTTGAAAAGAACTTGGAAGAGCTGCAAGCTGGAGTTGAAAGTGTTGAAGTTCCAATAGTGTTGCCAACAATTCCAAAGGGGGAGATTGTTGGAATTTGAGATGAATTTGAGATGACCTGAAAGTCTTTTGAAGAATTTGAAGAAGTTAGCATCTCAAGTATTGATTTGAGTTGGAATTCTTGTCAACACATTGTCACAAACATAATGTTAATAAGCTGGTATTGATAGAGCTGAAAAGAAGAAACAGAATTGAAAAAGTCAGGAATTAAGAATTCCTGATGCAGAGCACGCGGTCGACCGGGATCTTCATGCGGTCGACCGAGCAAGAAGAAACCTGCAAAAAGGCACCTCTCAGTTATTTTCGTGACACAGTGTGTCTTCGGTCGACCGGGACTCCAGGATGTCGACCGAGCTCGAAATTGTCTGTTTTCCAGTCAGTGTCTTCGGTCGACCGAGCAAGCCATGATGTCGACCGAGCACGGGAACCAGAGTTGCGCAGAATTAGAAGTTGAGCACGAAAATTCAGCACAGTTATCTATTTCGTTTGGGAATCTTTCTAAACGAATTGTAGCCCGTTTTGAATACAATTAAGGGTTATTAAAACCTATATAAAGGCATGCTTGGGTCGTTCATAAAAACATCAGAAGATACACCAGAAGAGAAGAGTTTTAGAGAGTTATAGAGAGAGTTTTGGAGAGAAGAAGAGTGCTGGTGCTGTGTTGCTGTGTTGCTGCATTATCAGACGTTTTCTACAGCAATTGTGGACGAGATTATGCTCTAGAAGATGGTGATTCGTCCATGAGTTAAGTGTCTCTCTGTTTATGCTTTATTTTCAGTTTGTAAGGGATTGAGAGAGAGAGAATTGTAGAGGGGAAGGGCTGTAGACAGAATTAATCTTCTATTCTGTTTTTACATCAAGTTGGTGCTTGGTGTTTGGGGTTTGGTGATCCTATCTGTGGGTGCAGATAAATTGTAAAGGGAGTCGGTGCTTCCTAGATAGTTGGTGCTATCTGAAACTAAGGGTTGGTGCTCTTTGTCGTTGGTGCGACTAAATAAGATTCAGATCTGTCCCGGATTGGTGTTCGGACAGTCTTTGAACCGTGGACGTAGCCTTTCGGTGAACCACGTTAAATCTGGTGTCATTGTGTGGTTTGACTTGTTTTGTTGTTGAATTGGACCTGTTTTTAGAAATCACTGATTCACCCCCCCCCTCTCAGTGATCGCGGTATCCAACAATTGGTATCAGAGCGAGGTTCCCTTGATCAGTTTAATACGCTAAGGGTGATCTCTTGTCAAATCACATGGCAGTCAATACAGGGAATATGAAAGCACCTCTGTTTGATGGTTCTAATTACTCTTTCTGGAAGATTAGGATGCAAGCCTTCATCAAATCTCTTGGCTATGATGTTTGGGAGGCTGTCAGAGCCGGTTACAATGCTGCCACTGTACCCAATGATACAGCATCGAAGAAGTTGGCAGACAACGACTCCAAGGCGCAGAATGCACTCTTTAGTGGCCTTGTGGACAGCGAGCTTGTCAAAGTAATTGCATGCAAAACAGCCAAGGAAATTTGGGACAAGTTGCAAAGCATACATGAAGGTGATGAGAAGATTAAAGAAGCCAAATTGCAAACTCATCGCTCTCAATTCGAGTCTCTTCGCATGGAGGAAAGCGAGAATGTTGACTCGTATATGCAACGAGTGAATGAAGTCACGAATGATATTCGTGGACTAGGGGAGGAGATTAAAGAGCCGGTCATCGTCAAAAAGGTTCTAAGATCTCTTCTTCCTCGGTTTGATTCAAAAGTCTCAGCCATTGAAGAAGCCAAAGATCTGAATGCATTTTCCATGGATGAATTACATGGTTCTCTAACTGCCTATGAGATGCGCATAGGAAAGACGTCTTCATCCGATAAAGAAGCGGCCTTCAAAGTTCAGAAAAAGGCAAAAGAGACTGCTGGTCATGATGTTGATTCTGATGATGATGAGCTTGAGGCTCAATTTGTTAGAAAGTTGAAGAAAGGAAGCAATGGCAAGTACAAAGGGAAGCTACCCTTTAAATGCTTCAATTGTGGAGGTATTGGTCACTTTGCTGCGAAGTGTCCCCTAAAAGAAGACAATGATAATGACTCTTATGCTGAAAAGAGTAAAGGAAAGAGAAATTTCAGAAAAAGGGGCAAAGCTAAAAACTTTCTATGTCAACAAGATGACAGCACGTCTGAAACTTCAGACGATGATGAATCAACCGAAGCTCTCTTCATGGTCACTGTTGAAGAAGAAGAAGAGCAAGATCCAGAAGAGGATGAGGAGGCTGAAGTCAATCTTGAAGAGGAACTCATAGCCGCACTTGAGGAGCTAAGCATGGAACGCAAATCAAGTAAGAAAAATCTGAAACTTCTCCATAAATCTGAAAGTTCTATTATTTCTTTGAAAACTCAAGTAGAAGAATATAAAAGAATGGTAGAAGTCCTTGAAAACCAAATAAGTATCAAAAAGGAAGAGGCTATGAAACTTGAAACTGAGATCGCTAGAGCAAAGGCTGAAAATTTGGAAAATAGTAAAAAACTCAAAGCGCTCCAAGCGATTGAAGGGACTATGAAACTCAATGAACTACTGAAAGTTCAAAGACCAGCCCACTTCAGATTTGGTCTAGGATTTGAGAAAGGTGAATCCTCTAAGATTGCACCTCTGTGAATCCTCTGTGAAGTGGACTTCTTTACCTTTAAAGGGTTTTCTGTCCGCAAAGACTCGATGTATCATGCCGGCGTCGCCAACAAACTTGATGCATTAATGTAAAGTTGAAGGGACAACACCATTCTCATGGATCCAGGGGCGTCCGAGAAGGATGTTGTAGCATGAAGGGGTTTTTATTGCATATACTGTGACCTTAGAGATGAGATCACCAATCTGCAACTTGAACCTGATTTTGCCGATAGGCCTTTGAGTACTCCCATCATATCTAAAGATAGACACAGATGTGTGGCTCAGTTTGCTGGGTGGGATGCCCAACTCTTCGAGAGCCGATGTGGAGATGAGGTTGAGTGCAGAACCTAGGTCGATCTGAACTGTATGCATAGGCATTTCCTTGATGTACCCTGTGAAGTAGAGGGGTCGGTTGTGCCTTGTTTCGTCAAGTAGGAGATCATCCTTTGTAAAGGCGATGGTTGCACTGGCTGCTTTTTTAACCGAGAGGCATTCAATGCATGATCCCTCAGTTTTCTTCTTTTCTCCCTTTAAGGAAGCGTTGAGTTTTTGACCCGGTAATCCATTTCAATTTGGAGGACTTGCGGGGCATGTTTGTTGACATCCCCATTCAGCTTTTGTAATTCTGAAATGAGATTATCACGAGTGTGCGGAGACATTCGCAATAAATCCAGGATGTGCAGACATGCAGGTATGTGCTTGAAGTGTTCAATCAAGTCATACTTGAAAGCCTCCTTAGGGCCTGCATGTTCATCATTGTTGCCACTAGGGGCGCTTACAACATCTTTTTCCGAAGGATTTACATATGTAAAGGAAGATTGGTTGTAATTTTTGTGGTAGTCCCGGCCAGAGCGGGTGCCTCTACCAACTTCGAGAGCTTCTTGAGAAGGGTCTTCGTTTGGAAGATTGTCTTCAGGATCAAGAGGCTATCATTTTTCATTTACTGAGGATGTATTTGCAGCAGAGTTGCCATCCTCAGTGATTGTGTTGCATGGAGCATTTTCCGAGAACAAGTCCTGAACAGCACCCAGCAAGCTTTCTTCTTCGTTGACCAATTCATCATCCCAAGCATCAATAGCTGGGAATTCTTTAGTCAGGAAGGGTGTGAACTTTGAAGTCACAGTCTCAAGAGAAGAAACCTGAGAGGGTGTCGTCTCAGTGAAAGTCACGTGAGATGAGGTGGCTCCAGAAGATATATTGCTAGGCGTCGCCAGAGTGTAAGTGATCTCATCAGACGATGCTTCGAAAGAGCTATAATCCCGAATTATCACATTACAGGAAGCTCTGACAAGAGACGTTGCCTGATCGGAGTCAGACTCATCCTCAGATGTAAAAGGATCGTCTATACAGCAATTTTCTCCATTTTCAGGAGTTAAGGGAGGATGTACCTGATGGTCTTTATGGACTTCAGGCTCTGGATTGCGAGGAAGTTCGTTGACGCCGTCTTGCTCTTGTTCTAGAGCGAGACACTGCAAGATCCTTGCATATTTTTCAAGATCAGGCATGGGAGCCAAATCTTCTTCTTCATCGGCTCTTTGTTGCTCAACATGGTTGATTTCCACTGGAGCAATGAGAGGTGCTGGGTCAGCAGCATTTTCTTGTACAGCCTCTTAGTTTTCTTCATCATCAGACCAGGATCCTTGTGGTTGTAGGGGGTTATACCAGATTACTGGCATAAGATGAGTCTTAGGAACCCATTCTTCATCGGAGAGATATTCTCCTATTTCAAGGGAGTCCTCCCACTCATCGGTGTAGTTGGATTCGAATCCATCATCGGTGTCGCTGGACTCGTGTCCATCAATGGAAAATCCAACTACCGAATTGCAAGAGTATGATGCCTCCTGCATGGCTTCTTCTTTAAATTGAGGTGGCATGAAATCACTGAGAGTGAATTTTCTTACCCCCTTTGAAGTCTCTGGAAGGGATGTTTTTGTTGCCTCCAGTGAAGCGGTAGAGGAAGCCTCTGCCTTTTCTTTGACTTCTTATTTTGGCTGGGTCTTCTCTTGCCGTTTGAGCTTGAGGAGATGTTTCCTAGCCTGCCTTCGCTGTTGAGTTGTAGGCTTTGTTTTCACGACTTCCCAATTTTCATCTTCTTGGAGATCGGGATGCACCCATATGGGTTGTCCGTCTGGTGTCGGGTAAGGAACCAGTTCTTCGGACGCTTGGATTGTGTTTATCACCTTAAAGGAAGTAGTGATCTTCTTCTTCGGTGATTTTGATGTTTGTCCACATGTCACCATGTTGACGAAGGCAGACCAATAGTTTTTGTGAAAGGTGATGACTGTTGGGATTGGTGTATGCCCTAAAGCCCACTAGTTGCATTCTCATCTTTTGTTACTGGATATTTACTGGTTATTTAATTGAAAGACTCTTTTATGCTTAAACATGTATATATGTATGGTTGCGTAAGGCCCATTGTTTCTAGTAAATGAATTAGGTGTGTAGTGTCTACACACAGATAGGTCTAATTCATGGACAACTGGAAACATCATATTTGTTCATAACTGATAGATGGAGCTGGGCACTTCATCTTGGCAGAAGTTATAATGAGATACTCTCCTATATAGGGTGACATACCTAAGTCACGGGAGGGCTTTCCCGGATCTATCCCATTAGTGCATGTGTCATGCATTGAACAGGACCGTTGTAGGTGTGATCTCTAAAATAGTACTATCACAGAAAAGAGATCAAGTCGCCTCATGCTACTGAGTAACCTGTGCTCTTAATCTTGAGCATTTGTGGATGAACTGACGAAGTCAAGTTCTTGTGCTTTAATTCACTATGGGTGAGATTCTATTCATGGGTCAACAGCTCTGTGTTTTGGGTACTCGGACTTGATCAGTTGGGACGTGCAGATGCAATATAGAATCTATGCCATCTGATGATGGAATAATCGTCCCCTTAGAATTATCCGATTAATCATCAAAATCTAAGATCTTAGTATGTGGATGTTCCATATGAATATTGAACTTGTGGGTAGCTCCCTGGATCAAGAGAATGATATTTGAATGATGATTATGTTTAAGGATATGAAGTTCTAAGGTTTAGATGTAATCGGGAAGGTTGATAGTACATATGATAACCTGACTCGATTATGGATGTTACATAGAGGGGCATTCAGGTCATTACACTTAGTAGGTCGAAGACAACCGTCATTTTATGACGAGCTTATTATATTATATATTTGTCCTTGGAGTTCAACCATAACTCTTTAGTGGAATGAGTTAAGGTTAAAATGATCTTTATGTTGCTATGGGTTTAGCATGGACATTTTGGTCATTTTGGGAGCCAATGGCAAATATGTCTTTTGGTCCCTTCTCTAGTCACTTATCAAGATTGGCATGGTTTCCTAAGATGTTTATATAACATAAGGATGAATTATTTAGTGGAAAAATAATTTTGAGTTTAAATTCAAATAGGCCTTTGATGGCATACATGAATTTAACTCTAGATAAATTATATGTGGGCCATGGTGTGCATTGATATGTGGGATGTCCATAATAGGATTTCCATGGGTAAGGTTTCCAACTTTGAGTAGGACTCTACTTGGAAAGTTGGACTCCTCTTTGGATTAGTATTCCTATGAGTTAGTTTCCTTTTAGGATTAGGAACTTAAAATTAGTAAGTGTTCTACAACTAGTATTACTAATTGTATGGAAAGTTCCTTTTGGTTTCCTTTTCTAATTAGAGTGTTTCTTAAAGGAAATAAGTCTTTCCTTTTTGGACATAAATTAGAATAAGAAGAGATAACTAAATAGGAAAGGCTTCCCATAGTTTCTATAAAGGAGAACCATCCCCTTTGGACGTCCATAACAAGGAAGCTAAGAAGAGTGCTACACGTCCAACACTTTTATGCACAAGGAGAGCCCCACACGTCCAGCCCTTGAGTTCCTTTCTTCTTCCTTGAAGAAAGTTGTAGGTCTGAGATTTTTCATGAGAAAAATAGTTCTTGTTTCCTAGATTAAGATCCCACCATCTTAGCCAATCAGATTTGGAAGTGAGATAGAGGAGAAGATCAAAGGCAATACTAGTGCAGGAAAATTCCAGCAACTTGTTTGAAAATTGCAAGTCTGAGTTCGCGCCTTTGGATCTATTTTTTCAGAGATTTGAAGTCTACAAATCTTCGAGGTAATAGTCTTCTATCATCTCTATTAATTAGACACATGTTGGTCATGATTTAATGGAGTTTCTATGTGATTCTTTATGGCTGATTTCCGCTGCATAGTGCAGAAATCTGATTTTTTAAAATCTGCCATGCTTTGCATCAGCCATAGTAGTCTCTTTATGAGAAGTTTCAGATCTGAATCGCGATTTCTTTCAGTGGTATCAGAGCCACTCCATGTGAAATCATGATCCCATGTTGTGTGTAATTAATCCTAGATTGATTATGGGTATGGTGGCACCCTATTAAAGTTATGTTGTGATGCATGTTGTGTGCAAGTTTCATTAACATTGCTGGAATTTATTTTCCAGATTTGTTTAATGATGCACATAGTGAGTTTGCATGCACTAACCTCTTTGTTTGCAGCCATAATTAGCATCCTTGATGGTTCGCATGTATGTTGTGTGGATTTGGATGTTTTTTAATTAGTTGGAAAGTGTACGATTGCGCGGTTAGCAATCATAGGAAGTTGTAAAGTTTCCTTAATTTTATTCCAACTAGTCTTGATGTAAGCTTTCTTGGAAAGCATAGGAATCTCCAATGTAATTTTGGTTTTGTTTCAAGACAAGAAGGTTGCAAGAAATTGGAGTCCTTGGAGATCAAGGAGTCAAGACTTCTAGATGCATGAGGAGTCCTAATTCGATTAGGATTTGAAATCCTAAGAGCAAGGAGCCATCAAGGAATGCATGCTTTTATTTGCTTTTATATATAGAATGCATGGATGAATGCTTTATATAATTGCTATAATTGTCACCTAGAAACATGGCCACCATTAGGCTCTAAAATTGGCATCTTTATTGTATTAGATTGTTTTTAGTTTGGCAAATTGTTTTAAACGGAACTTAGACCAGCACCTTCTATTTGTCTAAGGTTTAAAATTGGATAGGGTTTAGTTTATCTTGGTACCCTTGGTTTCCAAAGGAGGCTAAACTAAAATCTAATTAGATGCTACCTATGGGTTTTCCTAACCCAAGATAGGTTTTTGACTCTTTGAAGGGATTTGCTCAAATGTTTTAAAGCAAAGGTTATTTAATTTTAAGATGACTTAAGTCATGAATTTAATTAACCAAGTTTGCTAGATTTAAAAAGAGCTTTTGAGTAAAACAATGTAAAGGTCAAAAAGTATAAACCCTAGAGATAAATAATCAAGTGGGAGAGGGGTTTTAGGAAAGACCCCACGGCCTTCCATTTTCGGTTCATGTTACCTCATTAAAGTGTTAGTGGGAACGGCCATCCCTTCGGTGGAGTTCTTTAACTAAAGAACGCTTTGATTAGTTAATGGGTGAACTAATGTGAATATTCATAATGAGGTGTTAGTAGGAGCGGCCATCCCTTCGGTGGAGTTCTTTACTAAAGATCACTTCTATAGAATGTCAATGAAGTGTTGGTGGGAGCGGCCATCCCTTCGGTGGAGCTCTTTACTAAAGTTCACTTCTAGGAAGGATAAAGTCTCTTCCCTTCGGAAGACTTAATCATAGACATTCTGGGAATTTCATAAGAGATGGTTATACACTTGACATAAGACGGTGATGACCTCTCCCTAGGAGTTAAGGGTTATTTGTCATATGAGGCCAAACCAATCAGTGATTGGACTACCACTGGATGTGTGTCCAGATAGTGATAATCCAAATAAGTCTGCCTTAATTCAACGTGACTGTAGGCTCGGCCATCCCTTCGATGGAGGGTCTATGAGGAGGTTGAAACACTGATACATTATGATTGGGGTTGAATAATGTAAAAAGTTTCGTGCTTTGTTTTTCCTTTTATAACAAGCACCATATGCATATTACATATATACTGCATGTCTAATTATAAACCGTTTTATATCCAGAAAAAGATGGGTAGAGATTCTTTTAGTCCGTTGATGTGCATTCTTCGTGAGAATAAACTGACTGGCCCTAACTACGTAGATTGGAAAAGAAATCTTGACATAGTACTCACAGCCGAGGAGTACAAGTATGTCTTGCTGGAAAA
This sequence comes from Litsea cubeba, assembly GCA_012931725.1. Classification (NCBI taxonomy): domain Eukaryota; kingdom Viridiplantae; phylum Streptophyta; class Magnoliopsida; order Laurales; family Lauraceae; genus Litsea; species Litsea cubeba. The sequence continues at coordinate 32,932,669 of CM022953.1, forward strand.
CTGTCCCGAAATTGATGCTAATTCTACTGATAACCAGCGAGAGGCTGAGAAGAAATGGAAGAAAGCGAATAGCATGGCTAAATGCTACATGCTCGCTTCCATGTCCAACGTGTTGCAAACACAGCACGAGCAAATGGACACAGCCTATGAAATCATGATGTCCTTGTCTGAGATGTTCGCAGAGAAGAGCAGGCTAGCTAGGCAAGCTGCTATGAGGACCATCATGAATGCTAGGATGGCTGAGGGAACACCTGTCAGAGAGCATATGCTCAAGATGATAGATTGTTTCAATGAAGCTGAGATTCTAGGGGCTGAGATTGATGCAGGGAGTCAGACTGACATGATTCTCGAAACTCTGCCGGAATCTTTCAATCAGTTCAAGCTCAATTTCAATATGAGCAAGATGGACATGACTCTACCTGAGTTAATGAAAGAACTCCAGGCGGCAGAGGCTATCATGAAGCCCAAAGCCCAAGCTCATTTTTTCCAGTCTTCCTCTAAACTGAACCCGAAAGGGAAGAAGTCCAAGAAGAAGCAGAATAAGGGAAAAGGGCAGAAAAAGGACAATGCTGGTAATAAGAAGGACAAGGGTACAGATGGAAAGCCCAAAGGGAAATGCTTCAAGTGTGGCCTGAAAGGTCATTGGAAGAAAGATTGTCCCAAGTTCCTAGCCTCAGTTAAGAAAGGTACATCTTTTTCATACTACATTGAAACTTGTCTAGTGGTTGATTCTACTGACTCATGGATAGTAGACTCAGGAGCCACTAATCATATCTGCAATTCATTGCAGGGGTTTCAGATAATGCAGAGAATTGAGAAAGGAGAGTTTGCCTTTAGAGTCGGAACTGGAGCTAAAGTTTGGGCAGTTGCAGTAGGAGTAGTTACCTTACATTTTCCATGTAATAGGATATTAGTTTTAAATAATGTTTTCTATGTTCCGGACATGAGGAAGAATTTAATTTCAGTTTCCAGATTAATTGAATTTAATTATTCAGTTTCTTTCCATTCTGGTATTGATATCAGTAGAGATGGAAATATTATATGTTCCGGTAGAATACATGACAACTTATTTTATATATATCCTATTGCTCCCACACTGCATAATGTACAACAAGAAAGCTCAACTTCCCTTAAGAGGAAGGTATCTTCAATTAATGACACATATCTTTGGCACTTACGTTTGGGTCACATTAACCTAAAACGGATTCAGAGGTCGGTAGAAGATGGGCCCTTAAGCTCATTAGATTTCGAACCTTTTCCTCAGTGCGAATCTTGTCTCAAGGGAAAGATGACCAAACGGTCATTCTCTGGAAAGGGACTAAGGTCAAAGGAGTTGTTAGAATTGATTCACACTGATGTGTGTGGTCCCATGAACATACCGGCTCGAGGAGGGTATGAGTATTACATCACCTTCACTGATGATTACTCTAGGTATGGATATGTATACCTAATGCGACGCAAGTCTGAGGCGTTTGATAAGTTCAAACAATTCAAGGCTGAGGCGGAGCTACAACTAGGAAAACATATCAAAGCCCTTCGATCCGATCGAGGTGGCGAGTACCTCCTGGGTGAGTTCAAGGAGTACCTCACACAACATGGGATTGTGTCTCAGTTGTCTGCACCGGGTACACCCCAGCAAAATGGTGTAGCGGAGAGAAGAAACCGTACCCTTCTTGATATGGTAAGGTCCATGATGAGTCATGCAACCCTACCGATATCTTTTTGGGGATATGCCTTAGAAGCAGCAGCATACATTTTAAATCTGGTACCATCTAAGTCAGTACCTAGGACACCACAAGAAATATGGACAGGTCGAAAACCTAGTTTAAATCATATCCACATTTGGGGTTGTCCAGCCTATGTACTGAATGATAAAGCTACCAAGCTAGAACCCAGATCGGAAATGTGCTACTTCATTGGGTATCCTAAGGGAACGAGAGGTGGCATCTTTTATCATCCAAAGGAGCAAAAAGTGCTCATCAGCACTCATGCTAGGTACTTGGAGGATGATTGTATGATGCACCAAGAGCTTAGTTGTAAAGAAACCCTTGAGGAGATTCTTCAGGGATCTCCTATAACATCTGTACCAGATCCTGAAACAGTAGATGAACAAGATATTCCTTTAAACACTCCGGAGCCTCGTCGTAGTGGGAGAATTTCTAGACAACCAGAAAGATATCTAGGAGTGTCTTTTAAGACAGACTCTGGAGATCTGGTTGAGGATCCTACTAGTTATGATGAAGCAGTAACGGATATAGATGCTGACATGTGGCAGCAAGCGATGAAATCTGAAATGGATTCTTTGTATTCCAATCAAGTCTGGGAACTTGTAGATGCACCTGAAGGGATCAAACCCATAGGGTGCAAGTGGATCTACAAGAGAAAGAGAGGAGTGGATGGGAAGGTGGAAACCTTCAAAGCAAGACTGGTGGCAAAAGGATATACTCAGAAAGAAGGTATCGATTATGAGGAAACCTTTTCACCAGTGGCTATGCTTAAGTCCATAAGGATTCTCTTAGCCATCGCATGTCATTATGACTACGAGATATGGCAGATGGATGTTAAGACTGCTTTTCTTAATGGAAGTCTTGACGAATGCATCTATATGATGCAACCAGAGGGCTTCATTGCTAGTGGCCAAGATAACATGGTTTGTAAACTTAAGAAGTCCATCTATGGACTTAAGCAAGCATCTAGAGCATGGAACATCAAGTTTAATCAGGCAGTCAAATCCTTTGGCTTTGATCAAAACATTGATGAACCATGTGTGTATAAGAAAGGAAATGGGAAAGCAGTTGCATTTTTGGTTCTATATGTAGATGACATATTACTCATAGGAAATGATGTAGGTTTATTGTCATCCACAAAGGTTTGGTTATCCTCTCAATTTCAGATGAAGGATTTGGGTGAGGCCAGCTATATCTTAGGGATCAAGCTTTTGCGTGATCGCAAGAATAAGATGTTAGCCCTATCCCAATCTTCTTATATTGAGAAGATATTGGTCAAGTTTAACATGCATGACTCCAAGAAGGGCCTCCTACCTTCTAGACATGGAGTACCACTGTCCCGAGATCAATGTCCAAAGACATCTGAAGAGATAGAGACCATGAGGAGAGTTCCATATGCATCCGCTGTTGGAAGCCTCATGTATGCTATGTTATGTACTAGACCAGATATTTGCTTTGCCGTTGGCATGGTTAGCAGATATCAGTCAAACCCTGGACCTATGCATTGGACAGCTGTTAAGCATATATTCAAGTATCTTCGGAGAACGAAAGATTATATGCTAACCTTTCGAGCAGATGATCTAACGCCATTGGCGTATACAGACTCTGATTTCCAATCTGATAGTGATGCCAGAAAGTCTACCTCAGGGTACGTCTTTACTTTGTCAGGAGGGGCTATATCATGGAGAAGTGTCAAGCAATCCTGTATAGCTGATTCTACCATGGAAGCAGAGTATGTGGCGGCATCGGAAGCTGCGAAGGAAGCGGTATGGCTCAGAAAATTCCTGTTGGGATTAGGAGTTGTTCCTGCAGTGCATAAACCGATTGTCATGTACTGCGATAACACTGGTGCTGTAGCACAGTGCAAAGAGCCCAGGAATCACAAGAAAGGCAAGCACATTCAGAGAAAGTACCACTTGATCCGGGAATTCATTCAGGATGGAGAGATAGTGGTGGAGCACATCGCTTCAGCAAATAACTTAGCTGACCCATTCACTAAGACTCTTACTGAGAAAGTCTTCACTTCTCATGTTGAGTCTATGGGTGTTAGGTTAGGAAGCAGTGATCTTTAGTGCAAGTGGGAGTTTGTTGGGATTGGTGTATGCCCTAAAGCCCACTAGTTGCATTCTCATCTTTTGTTACTGGATATTTACTGGTTATTTAATTGAAAGACTCTTTTATGCTTAAACATGTATATATGTATGGTTGCGTAAGGCCCATTGTTTCTAGTAAATGAATTAGGTGTGTAGTGTCTACACACAGATAGGTCTAATTCATGGACAACTGGAAACATCATATTTGTTCATAACTGAAAGATGGAGCTTGGCACTTCATCTTGGTAGAAGTTATAATGAGATACTCTCCTATATAGGGTGACATACCTAAGTCACGGGAGGGCTTTCCCGGATCTATCTCATTAGTGCATGTGTCATGCATTGAACAGGACCGTTGTAGGTGTGATCTCTAAAATAGTACTATCACAGAAAAGAGATCAAGTCGCCTCATGCTACTGAGTAACCTGTGCTCTTAATCTTGAGCATTTGTGGATGAACTGACGAAGTCAAGTTCTTGTGCTTTAATTCACTATGGGTGAGATTCTATTCATGGGTCAACAGCTCTGTGTTTTGGGTACTCGGACTTGATCAGTTGGGACGTGCAGATGCAATATAGAATCTATGCCATCTGATGATGGAATAATCGTCCCCTTAGAATTATCCGATTAATCATCAAAATCTAAGATCTTAGTATGTGGATGTTCCATATGAATATTGAACTTGTGGGTCGCTCCCTGGATCAAGAGAATGATATTCGAATGATGATTATGTTTAAGGATATGAAGTTCTAAGGTTTAGATGTAATCGGGAAGGTTGATAGTACATATGATAACCTGACTCGATTATGGATGTTACATAGAGGGGCATTCAGGTCATTACACTTAGTAGGTCGAAGACAACCGTCATTTTATGACGAGCTTATTATATTATATATTTGTCCTTGGAGTTCAACCATAACTCTTTAGTGGAATGAGTTAAGGTTAAAATGATCTTTATGTTGCTATGGGTTTAGCATGGACATTTTGGTCATTTTGGGAGCCAATGGCAAATATGTCTTTTGGTCCCTTCTCTAGTCACTTATCAAGATTGGCATGGTTTCCTAAGATGTTTATATAACATAAGGATGAATTATTTTAGTGGAAAAATAATTTTGAGTTTAAATTCAAATAGGCCTTTGATGGCATACATGAATTTAACTCTAGATAAATTATATGTGGGCCATGGTGTGCATTGATATGTGGGATGTCCATAATAGGATTTCCATGGGTAAGGTTTCCAACTTTGAGTAGGACTCTACTTGGAAAGTTGGACTCCTCTTTGGATTAGTATTCCTATGAGTTAGTTTCCTTTTAGGATTAGGAACTTAAAATTAGTAAGTGTTCTACAACTAGTATTACTAATTGTATGGAAAGTTCCTTTTGGTTTCCTTTTCTAATTAGAGTGTTTCTTAAAGGAAATAAGTCTTTCCTTTTTGGACATAAATTAGAATAAGAAGAGATAACTAAATAGGAAAGGCTTCCCATAGTTTCTATAAAAGGAGAACCATCCCCTTTGGACGTCCATAACAAGGAAGCTAAGAAGAGTGCTACACGTCCAACACTTTTATGCACAAGGAGAGCCCCACACGTCCAGCCCTTGAGTTCCTTTCTTCTTCCTTGAAGAAAGTTGTAGGTCTGAGATTTTTCATGAGAAAAATAGTTCTTGTTTCCTAGATTAAGATCCCACCATCTTAGCCAATCAGATTTGGAAGTGAGATAGAGGAGAAGATCAAAGGCAATACTAGTGCAGGAAAATTCCAGCAACTTGTTTGAAAATTGCAAGTCTGAGTTCGCGCCTTTGGATCTATTTTTTCAGAGATTTGAAGTCTACAAATCTTCGAGGTAATAGTCTTCTATCATCTCTATTAATTAGACACATGTTGGTCATGATTTAATGGAGTTTCTATGTGATTCTTTATGGCTGATTTCCGCTGCATATTGCAGAAATCAGATTTTTTAAAATCTGTCATGCTTTGCATCAGCCATAGTAGTCTCTTTATGAGAAGTTTCAGATCTGAATCGACTACTAAGAGCATGCATATGAATGATAAAGTTTATGACTAATGCATGAACTAGAAGGCACTCTTTCTCTTTTTTAAAAAGATGAAAATTCAAAAGATGTAAAGATGATAATCATATGTATGAGAAAGAGTTGAATGACAAACACATGTGAATGAAAAAGTCATATGTTGATTTCATAAAGCTAAAGGTTTTCAAAGATCAAAGCATATTATGAAAAGCAACAACATCTTAAGAAGAGAGCTAACAATTTGATCATGCTTAAAAGAAAACAAAGATGAAGAAACTAAGCATGAAATAGAAATAAAGATTTAGAAAGCACACCCATTTTAAAGATCAAAGATTGAAAAGTTGGAATGCCTCCATAATCCCTTTAGAAAAGCTCTTGAAAAGTTCCTCTCTTTTGGCCTCAAAAGTTCTCAAAAAATCAGCAACTTTTCCCAAAGAGAAAGTCGCTTTTTATAGAAAAAGTGCTCCCAACGGATAGCTATCAGTCAGCCGAAAACTAGGTGTCGGTCAACCGACAGCCCAACGGTCACAAGCCAACGGCTATATTTTTGAAAAATTCGCTGACCAAGAAACACTTGGCGGTTGACGGACATCATCGGTCGACCGACACGGAACCGATCCCGGAACCAACAGAGCAAAAATGCTGAAAATGAAGCTCTCTGATATTGGAACCGACAAGGTCTCGGTCTGAAGAATTATGCACTATCGGTTGACCGACATGTGCCGACGATATGACCGACAGAGAAGGTCTGAAAATTGTAGCTCTCTGGAAATGGAACCGACAGAGCCATCGGTTGGTCTCGGTTCATATGTCGGTTAGCCGACATTGACCGACAGGCTATACAACCAGAAATCCTGAAGTTCTGAAGGATTTTTAAAGAGAACAGATAGAAGGAATAGAAATGAACTTTTAAAAAATGAACTGAAAACTTCGAGAACTAAGGAGACACAAGAAATTTGAAAACCATGCATATCAAATAAAAACAAAGTTTATGAAAGAAAAATATGCATGAGGATCCTAAGAAAAGAAGAGCATGAATGGGATCCTAAGAAAAGAAGAGCATGAATGAAAGAGATGTCAAGCTATGACAATGAATGCATCCAATCAAATTGCAACAAAATAAAAACTCTAACAGCAGCACGTGAGTGGGATCTGGAATATACTTCCGAAGCATTGAGACATGAAATACGTCGTGCACACCTGCTAGCTCCGGCGGTAGCACCAAATGATAAGCCACGTCTTATATCCTGCTCTTGATCTCAAATGGTCCCACAAACCTCTTGGCAAGCTTCCCGTTTTGCCCGAATCTAATAACACCGCTCATCGGAGACACATTCAAGAAAACCATATCTCCAACCTGGAATTTCAAAGGTCTCCGCCTCTTGTCTGCATAGCTCTTCTGACGATCACGTGACTCCTTCATTCCCATCTGAACAACCCTAACCTTCTCACTGGAATCAACAATCTCTGAGGGGCCATGAAAACTCCAAACTCCAACTTCCTCCCAACAAGCCGGAGTCCTGCATCTCCATCCATACAATGCCTCAAATGGTGCCATACCAATACTTGAATGATAGCTGTTATTGTAGGCAAACTCACATAGAGGCAAACTCTCATCCCAACTCTCCTTGAAATTCAAAACACATGCTCTGAGGAGATCTTCCAGTGTCTGAATGGCACATTCTGACTGTCCATCTGTGTGAGGGTGGTAAGCGGTACTAAATTTCAACTGAGTACCCATAGATGACTGGAAAGTAGACCAAAATCGAGAGACAAACTTAGTGTCTCGATCGGACACTATGGACTTAGGCATTCCATGCAACTTGACTATATTGTCTCTGTACATCTTAGTCATCTTATCCATAAACTGTCCAATCTTGAATGGCAAGAAATGTGCTGACTTAGTCAATCTATCCACAATCACCCAAATAGCATCATTGCCTTTCTTGATGTTCGGCAATCCTGACACGAAATCCATGGTGATATTCTCCCATTTCCAGTGTAGAATCTCCAATGGGTGAAGCAAACCAGGAGGCTTCTTGTGCTCTGCCTTAATCTGCTGACAAGTCATACACCTAAAAATGAATTCTGCAATCTCTTTCTTTATTTTCACCTACCAATAATGATTCTTCAAATTCTGATACATCTTGGTGCTCCCTAGGTGAATAGAATATCTGGTGTGGTGCGCATCTGTCATCAATTATGACTTGATGTCCTGAATATCTGGCACACACAACCTATCCTTGCAATAGAGAACTCCATCAATCAATCTGAACTCTGGCTTGTCATCCATATGATCAATGATTCTCTGCAGCTTTGGGTCATCCTTCTGAACTTCCTTGATTTTGTTCATTATCTCAGGCTCCCAAACTCCCATAGTAGCAACTAGGACTTTCTCATTGACTGGCCAGACTTCTACATCCATGTCTCTGAACTGCTCCATCCATCTCCATTCAGGCATTATACAACCACTGAATACTGCCTTCCTACTGAGAGCATCTGCTACTACATTCACCATCCATTTCCTCTGCCTGTTATTCAGATCAACTTGTGTAAATAGGTATTGCAGGCTCTTATGATCAGTATGCACCTCAAATTGCTCACCATCTAAATAATGCCTCCACAACTTCAATGCAAACATCACTGCTGCTAGCTCCAAGTCATGCGTGGCATACTTCTTCTCATGGTCTTTCAATTGCCTCAACCCATAACCTATCACTTTCTCATGCTGCATGAGAACACATCCCAAACCAATCCCTAATGCATCTGTGAAAATCATAAATCCTCCACTTCCTGCGGGTAAAGCAAGTATGGGTGCTTTAGTCAATCTGGTCTTCAGCTCTTGGAAACACTTTTCACACCCTTCCGTCCATACAAACGGAATATCCTTCCTTGTCAACTTAGTAAAAGGAGATGCTATGGTAGAGCATCCCTTCACAAACCTCCTGTAGTAATCTGCAAGTCCCAGGAAACTACGAATCTCCGCTACATTCCGCGGGCTACTCCAATTAACAACCGCTGCAATCTTCTTAGGATCCGCTGTCAGTCCTTCCTTAGAAATAATGTGGCCCAAAAATGCCACTTGCTCTAACCAAAACTCACATTTGCTCAACTTAGCATATAGTTGGTTCTCCCTCAAAAGCTGCAAAGATGTTCTCAACTGATGCTCATGCTCCTCCTTAGTCTTCGAGTACACCAACACATCATCTATGAAGGCGACTACAAAATGATCCAAGAAAGGAGAAAATGTCTTATTCATTAATGCCATAAAAACTACTGGAGCGTTCGTCAACCCGAAAGGCATCATAAGAAATTCGAAGTGGCCATATCTCGTCCGGAATGCAGTCTTAGGAACATCCTCCTTTATGACTCGCAACTGATGATAACCATAACGCAGATCTATCTTCGAAAAGAATTGGGCTCCCTGTAACTCATCGAATAGCTCATCGATCCTCGGTAACGGGTACTTGTTTTTAACAGTGATCTGATTCAACTGTCTGTAATCAATACACATCCTCATAGTCCCGTCCTTCTTCTTCACAAATATCACCGGAGCTCCCCACGGTGAAACACTGGGCCTGATAAAACCCTTATCCAATAGATCTCCAATCTGAGTTTTTAACTCCTTTAATTCTGCTGGTGCCATCCTATAAGGGGCCTTCGAAATAAGTGTTGTACCTGGCTACAATTCTATCGTGAAATCCAACTCACGAACAGGTGGCAAACCAGGAATCTCATCCGGTAATTCTCGCACCACTGGAATCTCATCAACAGACTTGGACTCCTTGTCTTCTGCAATAAATGCAATAAAACCTTCACAACCGCTCCTCATTAACCGCTCTGCCTTTAATGCAGAAATCATCCGAGTGGAGATGGGCTTTTCAGCTCTAATAAACTCAACACTACGGTCTGCACTCTGCAACTTCACGGTCTTGTTAAAACAATCTAACACCGCTCGGTTCGCTGGTAACCAATCCATACCAAGTATCACATCAAACTCCGTCATTGGTAAGATGATCAAACTGACGGTCAGCTGAACTTTTCCAATCTGAATACTACACCTAGGGTAGATAACATTACAAGCTACATGTCTACCTACAGGGGTGGCTACTATCAAATCATATGGTAGTATCTCCTTATCCTCCCCCAAATGCAGTGCAAATACTGGTGCAACAAACGAGTGTGTGGATCCAGGATCAAACAGAACTTTTACATCAAATCCACAAACTAAAAGTGTACCTTCTATGACATTTCCTGCAGCCTCTGCTTCCTCATGCGTCAGAGCATAAGTTGTCCCTGCCTACTGGGAATGCTGCTGATGATACTGCGGCGGTGGTCTCTAACCACGACCCTAGAATCTGGGTGCTGGGGGTCTCTGCTGATATCGCTGCTAAGGTACTGGAGGGCGCTGCTGCGGTGGCTGAGGTGGTCGGACGATCATTTGTTGCTGCTATGGCTTAGCCTGTCCAAGGGCATATGTCTCGACGGCTGCGCAGGATGTGGTGGCCTGGGCGCCGAAGCTGGAAATACTGGTGGTGTCACTCCTGTATTCCCTGGGCAGAAACGAACCTTATGCTCTGGGTCTCCACAATGGAAACCTACCCCTGACTATTTCCTGCACTCACGGCCATAATGATTTCCCCCATAATGGATGCAAGAGACTCTTTGCGGCTGCTGTCGGGGCGTAGGCTAGAATCGTAGCCTCTTAGGTGCTAGTTGCTGATAGTACTGATAAGAAAAAGAACCCTATGACTTGGACTGAGAGATCAATGCTAATATCCTCTGCTGCTCCAAAGCAATCACATCTTTCAGGGACTCCTCTGCCCAATATGCTTCCTTAACCACATCATCATAGTCGGTCAACCTGCTACGCTGAACCTACATCTCGATGTCTGCTCATAGCCCCTTGATGAACCTTCGAACTCTCTCTGATTCGGGCTTAATCTGACTTTCAGCAAATCGGGATAGATGGGTGAAGGCAATCTCATAATCCTGTACTAGTAAATCACCCTGCACTAGTCTCTCAAACTCCTCCATCTTCTGATCACTGTAGTACTCTGGAATGAATTTCTTCTGGAACTGCTTCGTGAAAGTCTTCCAAGCTACCTCTTCTTCAATTGTTTCATATGGGTGCTTGACGGTTTTCCACCATCTCTCCGCTGCTCCACGAAACATGTGAACTGCATTCTACACCTGCTGGATACCCGTGCACCGAAACACCTCATAAATCTTTTCCATCTGAACTGCCCACTCATCTATAACAGCGGGGTCCTCAATGCCATGGAACTCAGGTGGAAATCTCTTCCTGAATTTCTCAACCAATTCGTTCAGATCATACTCCTTTGCCTGAGGCTGACCCACCTTCTGTACTACTTCAAGCATCTGAGCTTGGAATACAGCTTGGTCTTCATTCTGCTTTTGGCTTTGCTCAGTCATATCCTTCTGGGATTGGATGAAGGCTGCCATGAAATGATGAAATTGGTTCTCAGCGCCATTCTGAGATGAACTACCCTCACCTCGGGTATTGTGTCTACCAGCCATAATCCTAAAAAACATTCAAGGTTAGTTCCAATATGCCCCAAGCTAAAAAACAATACTAGAAAATAAAACTAAGAGATCAACCTACTGACTAACGAAATCCTCACACGCGTCCTATGGTTTCTGTTGGAAATAGGGTGAGCCTCTAGGATAGGTTTCAAAAACTTTTGACCCACTTGACGCAGGGATCAACTATCCACAAGGCTATAAAACCCAATCCAAGATCTATGTCCTCAATCTCAGTCATTATGATCAGTAAATACAATCTATCTAGAAGATAGAAACAGCAACTAACAAGCATCCATAATAATCTACAACATGCAAGGAAGTGGATTATACCTTTGGAGCTCGGTTGTGCTCTAATGGAGGAGTTGCGTCTTTCTTTGATTATGAAACGCTTTCACTAATCAAATAGGAATCTCCAAGACCTCTTGATCTTCCACGCTATGACCCGTATCAGATTCTCCTTTTCTCAAGAAGATGGTGGGATCTCCAAGAGAAAACTACTAGGAACTCTAGGGAGGAACTAGAAGAAATACTAGAAGAGAGAAGAGGAGAAGAGCTCGTGCAACACTTGCACTAAGGGACTTGGGCGTGAATCCCTAGGTGGGTTTATGCATGGGACGTCCAAGGCCCTCTTCTCCTCTTATTTATAGCTTTTGCAAGCCCAACTTACTAATTTCCATTAGAAGTCTTACTTCCAAAAATTAGTAACTTTCTCTTCTTAATTAAAATAGAAGTCTTACTTCCATTAATTAATTAGTAACTTACCATATCATAATTAGAAGTCTCACTTCAAATATGATTAGTAACTTTCCAATTCCTTTCTAATTAAAATATAAGTCTCACTTCTACTAAAATTAGTAAGTCTACTATTACCACTATTAGAAGTCTCACTTCAAATAGAAATAGTAACTTTCCTTTTAGAGTTCAACTAGAATTAGATACTTTCTAATAATTGGGCTAGCGTGGGGACCACTAGGGATTCCTTAGAAAGCTGGCTCCAACTGGGACACGCGACCCCACATCTCATGTGCAATCCGGGCCCACAGTTAATTGCAAATAACTCCACTATATAAATGCAATTGAACTCCAGTCTTAGGAATATTACATAGAAGACCCTAAACTTCCACATTACCACAAGTAGACCCCTCTATCAATATCCATGGATCAATTGGACCTGTCTTCCAAACTTGATCCATATCTTATTATCCTTGAGCCCCAATTAATTATAATGATCAATAGGTACCTTTCCAATTAACTCTTAATCGGAATGGGTGCGCACTTACCAATGATAAATCCATTAATTGGCACAAGGGGATATTAGAGATAGATTCCATCTTGACCATTGAATGTTCCCACAGCTCTACTACCACGTACCCAAATCACCGAGGTGTTGACCTACAGTTGGCCTCACTCATTGGTGACTCAAAGCAAATGAATAGATAGAAACTTGAGTTCATTAATGTCTCAGGATTGAGAGCCTATTGCTAGGGAATTATGAGAGCAGACCTTAAAATAAAGACAGTGTTTATAAGGTGCTTCTCATGGTCCTTCAATACATCCAATGTACCAACACAATGATCCAGAATCTTCCATTCTGATGATCGAGACAAATCACACTATCTCATAGTGATCAAAGTGCTGCAACCTTGTCAGTATGAGATGTCCAGTCTCATCACTGGTTGTGAAGATATTTAAGTATAAGATTTGTTACACATGTCTCCCGTATGTGGATCTCATCCATACACATGTGTTACATCTAATATACTTGTGGACCCCGGTTCATCTCATGAACCATCATGTCATTCGTATTGGTTATGTGCAAGTATATAATAAATCACCATTCATCTCATGAAAGGAAAGCATGAATATATGAATAAATAAAGAAATTAATCAATTTATTATATCATCTACTGGATTGAGTCCATAAAACTAACAGTTTCTACCATTTTTACCCTAAGAAACCATCCACTGCTTTGATACCATCATGTCACGTCCCCCGAACCCGATTAAAGAATAACCGGATCCGAAGAGTGAATTTTTAGGACTAATTAAATTTTTTATCCTTTGGGCCCACGGATCGTAAGTCCGCGGTGAGGATATAATATTTCAAGCCTCATGTAATACAATAAACATTGAGTTCATAGAACTCTACGCATATGGAATATCAGTCAATGAATAATAACTTCTCGTTAAGTTTAAAGTTGCCTAAATAGAACAATCAAAGGTAAGGAGTTAAGTCAATTTATTACATTGGCCATCCCAAATAACAAGGCCAATAAAAGAAAACAGAGTAAATGAAATGAAAGTTCCAACGAGGGGATAAATAAAAGAATATAATCTAGTGAAGTCCCAATGAATCACTCTCGTGCTAGGAATGATGACGCTACTCTACGTCATCGGCACGCCACTCTCGCTACTCCTCTGCTGGTTGGAAATCCTTTGGGATCTCCTCACCGGCCTGCTCCTCGTAGTAGTAGAAACCACCTGAGGTGTCTACACACCAAGGAACAGAATCAACGACATGTTGAGCAATAGATAAGCAAAACATAATAAACACGACATGCATCAAATATAGATTAATGACAAGTAGTAATCATGTGAATACAAGGAATGAGAAGCTAGGCATAAAGCGAGAGTAATATATGGAAACAATAACAAGAATCCTAGCTACCATCTAACAATAACCACTATCCATGCAATGCAAAACAAGAATAAGAGGGAGACTCCGAGGATGTCCAAAGCCACCTCCCGGGGTACCAGTAACAATCCAATCCGGACTACTGATACCAAAGTCCGGCTCCAGTAGATCCTAGCTCCCGGTCCTAGGAATAGCAGCACGGTCCTAGCCCACTCACAGCTATTCAACGCATAGACGCCAGAAAGAAACTGCGATTCAGATCTGAATTAGCGGAAGATATTCATGGCTAATTTGTAACATGACAGATTTTAAAAATCTGATTTGGCCAGCATAAATCAGCCATATAGATCGCATGAGAACTCCATGAATTCATGACCAACAAGTGTATAATTAAAGGAGAATGAAGAAGACTATTACCTCGAAGATTTGTAGACTTCAAATCTCTGAAAAAATAGATCCAAAGGCCCGAACTCAGACTTGCAATTAGCAAACAAGTTGCTGGAATTTTCTGCACTAGTATTGCCTTTGATCTTCTCCTCTATCTCACTTCCAAATCTGATTGGCTAAGATGGTGGGATCTTAATCTAGGAATCAAGAAGTATTTTTCCAAGGAAAAATCTCAGACCTTAAGCTCTCAACTATCAAGAAGAGAACCTCCAAAGGGCTGGGCGTGTAGAAGCACTCTTGCACACTTTCTTGTTATGGACGTCCAAGGGGTATGTAGTTTCTTTTATAGAAACTTTGAGGAAAACTTTCCCATAGAGTTTATCTCTCCTAATTCTCATTGATGTCCAAAAAGGAAAGACTTATTTCCTTTAAGAAACACTCCAATTAGAAAATGAAACTAAAAGGAACTTTCCATGCAATTAGTAATCCTAGTTGTAGAACACTTACTAATTTTAAGTTCCTAATCCAAAAAGGAAAGTATCTCATAGGAATACTAATCCAAAGAGGAGTCCAACTTTCCAAGTAGAGAGTCCTACTCAAAGTTGGAAACCTTACCCATGGAAATCTTATTATGGACGTCCCACATATTGATGCACACCATGGCCCACATACAATTTATCTAGAGTTAAATTCATGTATGCCATCAAAGGCCTATTTGAATTTAAACTCAAAATTATTTTTCCACTAAAATAATTCATCCAAATGTTATCTAAACATTATAGGAAACCATGCCAATCTTGGAAAGTGACTAGAGAAGGGACCAAAAGACATATTTGCCATTGGCTCCCAAAATGACCAAAATGTCCATGCTAAACCCATAGCAACATTAAGACCATTTTAACCTTAACTCATTCCACTAAAGAGTTATGGTTGAACTCCAAGGACAAATATATAATATAATAAGCTCGTCATAAAATGACGGTTGTCTTCGACCTACTAAGTGTAATGACCTGAATGCCCCTCTATGTAACATCCATAATCGAGTCAGGTTATCACATGTACTATCAACCTTCCCGATTACATCTAAACCTTAGAACTTCATATCCTTAACATAATCATCATTCGAATATTATTCTCTTGATCCAGGGAGCGACCCACAAGTTCAATATCCATATGGAACATCCATATACTAAGATCTTAGATTTTGATGATTAATCAGATAATTCTAAGGGGACGATTATTCCATCATCAGATGGCATAGATTCTATATTGCATGTGCACGTCCCAACTGATCAAGTCCGAGTACCCAAAACACAGAGTTGTTGACCCATGAAAAGAATCTCACCCATAGTGAATTAAAGCACAAGAACTTGACTTCGTCAGTTCATCCACAAATGCTCAAGATTAAGAGCACCGGTCGCTCAGTAGCATGAGGTGACTTGATCTCTCTCTATGATAGTACTATTTTAGAGATCACACCTGCCATGGTCCTGTTCAATGCATTGCATATGCACTAATGAGATGAATCCGGGAAAGACCTCCCATGACTTAGGTAAGTCACCCTGAATGCAGGAGAGTCTCTCATTATAACTTATACCAAGATGAAGTGCCCAGCTCCATCTTTCAGTTATGAACAAATATGATGTTTCCAGTGTCCATGAATTAGACCTATCTGTGTGTAGACACTACACACCTAATTCATTTACTAGAAACAATGGGCCTTACACAACCATACATATATACATGTTTAAGCATAAAAGAGTCTTTCCATTAAATAACCAGTAAATATCCAGTAACAAAAGATGAGAGTGCAGCTAGTGGGCTTTAGGGCATACACCAATCCCAACACTGCCCACCCCGACAACCGAGTAACCGGTTCGTCATTAAAACCCCAAACTGCAGATGCCCATGATATGCAAACAATAATAAAGTGGTTCTGACACAAGGACCAACAAGACAAGCAAGTCTGACTAGTTCCATGTACAAGACAATATCATAGGGATTATCTCATCCAAGACAATGCAAGACAAACAAACCACGTGATAATCCCCTTTCATTGCTAGCAAATCATGTTTATCAATACAAGACACAGGGTTCCTAAGGTACACTCTAAGTCAAGTCCAAGTCCTAATTCCTATAAGAATTTATGTTTCATATGTAATTAAGTATTTTATGTCAAGAGAGTGTACAAGGAATAGTAACAACGGATACAAGTCACAAGTCAAGGAAGAATTACTATCCAATCCTAGGTATGTGGTGTCATCCCCGTATCCGACATGTTCTATCAGAGTACATGTGAAATTGAATCAATGATGCTTCTAGGGAAATCCCTTGGTGTACAATCATGTTAAGCATCGTTCAATCCAACTCCATATGCATTCGGTTATACCACGCGTAATACACAAATACCTAGACAACCCATCGAAGCACACCAGGCCACGTACTTCGATTTCAATCCCATTAATGGTCAAGTGAGAGTAAATTCATGGTTTCCAACATCTAAGGCCCAAACTTAGGTTACCAGTCTCATTTCCAATATAAACATAAGTTGGATTAACAATTCAAGTATTTACATCACTTCCCGACCTTCGATCATGATGAAACCAGAACCATTGGATTCTATGTCTCAAGGGCTTTCCAACGGTATATAGATTCCAAATTCCGACGAACGGATCAAAAGTTATGTTCATTCGAAGTGGACGTTGATGTCTGCACAATGCAGTCTCACTATAGCGAGCCAAAGTCTCGCTATAGCGAGAATGCATTTTGTTTGGGCTCCAGAACAGTAGCAAAGCTCGCTATAGCGAGGGTTAAGCCCGCTAGAGCGAGTCTGCTTGCTGCCTGAGCCCGGACTGAAGCAAATTTGGCCTGTTTTAAGGTATTTCCAATCCTATTCACCTAGGGTCCATTCCCTTCATTCCTAAGCCTTTCCGGGGCATGTACCTTCATGGGAAGAGCCTCCATGCTCTCTCTCTCTCTCTCAAACCACATTCCATTCCATCCATCAAACCATATACAAGTAAAGTCCATTCAACCCATTTATCCAATTTAGCATATGTAATCCAATTAACCATGACCAGCTTGGAATTTAGGTATTCTAACATGAAACATCATCAATCAAAGAAACAATACAGACATATATATTATGAAATGCATATCTACTTGCCTCAAAGAAGAAGGAGATTGAAAATTGGGCAAAACTCGATGAGAAGCCTTTCTACCCTCAAATCCACAATCTAAACCAAATAAACGCAACCTAGAACGCAAATGAGAAGAAAGAAAGGAAAAAGATCAAGATTGAACCTTATCTAAACAAAAAAGAAGATGATTGAAATTATGAGATTTAGGAAAATCTTACCAAACTAGAACCAACGAAAAGAGAAGATCACGAGGAAGAAGATGTGCGGTTCGGATCTTCGAGATGATCTCTCCCAAAAACTCTGGGCTTGAGAAGATGAAGAGGAAGAAGAAAGGAGCTGTGGTTGCTTTCGTTGTAGAGAGCGAATAAGGATTAGAACTAATCCTTGATTAAGAAGAAGAGAAGAAGAAAAATACTAATATGCCCCTTAAGTGGGTCCGGTTAAAGAATGGACTACTTGAAGGGTTTCTGATCGTCGGATCGCGACGAGTCAAGAGACAAAAATGATCGGTGCGACGAAACCTTTCCAACAAACCAAAAATCATGGTGTTTGGAATTTTTCGAAAAAACACTCGATTTTCCCTAAATTGCAAACTACCCCTGCTATGATCAAACGAACTCGGAATCGAACGAAACTTCGCAGACACTATTCTAATGCTAAAAGAAACTAGCTCATGATCTAAACCCACTTAAATATCTAAAATATAATTAATAAAATATTAACAATTAAATGGGTTTAGGGCCTGATATTGGGCCCAACTGACCCAATAAGGTCACGGACCTTACAGTTCCTATGTATTATAGGCAAGCAAATAGGCCATAAACAAAGGGGCTCTAAAGAGAAAAGAACTAGTAAGGCTATGGATAAAATATAGTTGACTTGAATTAGGATTGAGTGGCCGTCTACAGTCATAGTGTGGTGGTAGAGGCATAACCTCCCAATTGGAAGAATGGAGTTCAAACACTACTCACCCAGAAATAACATCAGCCTCTAAAGGCCGATTTATTTACATGGAATCGACTTTCTAAGAAATGGTAGTAAAGTGAGTTCAAATGAGCAGACACTAAAAAGGCGAGTAGTGAAGGATGTAAGGTAGAGACAGTAGGATCTAATTCACCAGGGTGATGACAAGTAGGGATGGAAACAGGTTGGTTCTGGGTCGGAACCATATGGGCCCAGAACTAGAACCATTTCTAAATGATGGTTTCAAATCCGGTTCCGACTCTGAACCTATTTTATTGGTTCCAGAGTTGATTCCGATGAGAGGACCCGAAGCAGGTTCCAAGTAGAGGACTAAGATCCAGTTCCAAAACCAATTCAGACTTCTTTTTTTATTATTTTTAATTTATTTATTCTTGCTTAAAACAAGGATGTCATTCAACTTATAACAATGCATTAAGCCTACCACCTCTAAGATTAAACATAAAAATGACCAACTAAAGTTGATTTATAGCTACAATTTACAACATTAAAGACTCATATGCTGTGTGTCATGTTCACAGGTTAGAACCTATATGGATCCGAAATGAGACCTGTTTATCAATCGGAACCTAAATTGAGTTTCGGATCCATATTTGTTTATGAATCGGAATCGAAACCTAAAAAGATATCAAACCTAGTTTTTTTTACGAGTCAAAATCTCCAAATAATCATATATCTGTTTACATTCCTAAAATGACTGGATACTTATTTTCCTATACCAGGGAGACCATTTCAAAAATATATAGATCTTTACCTTTATTTCTTCAATTTTAGACACTCTAACATAAATACATTCCTTAAATTTCTTAGAAATTCAATTCTATGCAAGCAAATGAGTGCTTGAAAAACTTAGCAGAAAAGTAAAACACGCATTGGTGGCAGCTTAAAATAACTTTCATATATAGGCCCCTAAAAAGAATTTTTAGGCATTAGCCCCCATAGCAAAATTCCCTCCCTTACATTGGAGATCAGATATTATGTGATAAGACTCTCATGACAACACTACCGACAAGAGTGATAAAAGAATTTGTGCTACCAGGAAATGTCACCTCCTCCAGTTCTATCTTCCTTTTGCCAATTATCATGTGAAAATTGATTGATTGCTCCTAAAAACATGTCTCATTGGATGCCTTCGGCCGTGTCTGCTTCCTGTCTTAGCATCAACTTTCTTAGGCAGAATGATCCATGAATTGTGTAAATGCCAACTACATGGAGTCATACATTTCAAACGCACGTGTGGCCCACATGACGCCTGCACCATCCTAATTTTTGAGGCAATGGGAAAAGAAGGAAAAAGAAATCCAGGAAATAAAAGACCATGACCATGTCATTGTCATTGATATGAATTATCCTGACAGATGACAGGTACCCCAAAAGCTTATGGATATCTCTGCCTCTTTCTGGGTTACCTGACCCAAATCTCCCCTCTTTTTCCTCTTTTAGCCTATTTACCACCATCATGCAAGGGTGGCATTGTCAGTCCTGTCTTTCAGACCTCAGTCACACCCCACTCTATCTTCCACACATTTTCTAAACCGAGCCCACATCCCACGTTGGATGGATGCAAAAACACAAAATAGGAGGATGTGATCCTGAGACCTTCTGTACAAACACTTAAATTGGATCATCAAAATGGGCCCCAGACAGTGGGTGTTCTGTCCACAGTGATTAAACAATTGCCCGTTATTTGGATGGCATCGATTGAAGCTGAAAACTATTGGAGATGGGATTGATTAAGAAGATTCAATGCTGGATGGATGATCCACTGCCACATCTCCTCCAAGGTTCGGTAGCAAGAAAAGCAGACCCTTATGTCAATCTAATACAACTCTACAAGTTCTTCTGTGCCTCACTCGGACCTTGGATGGAATGGAAAGCAGGGTTGTGCTTTTGGTACATGCTAAACTCAAAATAAGGGGCCAGTTCTATCATACATCCATAAAGACCATATCAGACAAATTACAGATCACTGAAACAAAAAATTATCGAAAAAAGACAAGCTATATATCACATAATTTTCCTTGCAAACAACAGAGACCATGGAAATTTCACTCAAGCAAGAACTACAAGCAAGCACATACATATTTACATCCCTTCCCGGCCAAAAAGAAAAAGGTAAAAAGGGCAATCACCCCACCACCTAAAACACCCAACCAGATGTATTCACAAATTCTCATCTGAACAGACTCTACAAGTTCACCTCCTTAATTCAACATATCATCCCTTTAGCTCCTTTTCTGAGTGCAGTTAGCTCTTAAAATCCGAGCTGCAAATTAGAATAATTTCGCTGTTTTCTTAAATTAGCAACCCTCCTTTCAGGAAGAAGGCAGAACAGTGATCAAGGGAACTCATGTTTCTGATTTAAGTTAGGAATCCATGCTTAAAACCCCAGAAACGTTGGCAGGTGAATGAAGCTTGATTCTTGAATTCATCTTCTTTACTTCTTCACAAGTATAGATGACAATCTTTTTCACCATCCTACAGAATTCCCTGTATGACAAATAACCAGGTGTTCAGTGAAGTTCAAATGGACGTTCAAAAAAAATAGGAGAGAACAGTTGGAGAGATTTGTTCAGTGAAGTTCAAATGGACGTTCAAAAAAAATAGGAGAGAACAGTTGGAGAGATTTACAGCCAAGGATCGTCGCCAACAAGCATCATATCGCCTTCATCATCAGTGAAGGCAATTTGCCATTTCTTCCGATGATGAAGTTCCCCATGAATTTCAAACATCCGCTCCAGCTCCGTTACCAGATCATCATATCCACCCAACATCGTCAGATCTACCGCCCTCCCAACTGCGCTACCTTGCATGTGAACCTTTTACCAACACCCATCACACAAATTTCAAAATCACTAAGGGCTGCTTGGCAAAGTATAATTCAGTATTTTGAAAATGTTGGCTATTGGCAGTGGCACATTTATTATTTTTTGTTGGAAAAAATATATTATTTTCCCTTATTAAAATTCTATTGTTCGACACATCAAGGGTCGAAAAAAAAAAAAAAAAAGATGGGACCCATGGACCATGTTCCATTCGCTGCCCAAAAACAACCAATCATTAAGGGGCCTAATGGGACAGTTAGGTATCAAATGAAAGAATCGCCTATCACAGTAAAGATCTTGCCAAATATATGAGGATCTAGTAACCACTCATTGGGCCCTACATCTACAAGTTATTGGGCTACAAATGATTGGGCCAAGCAAATGTGCAATTGGATTGCACAAATTCTCTTTAGGTGCCTTACCTTGGTGCGACTTCTAGTAGTAGAAAAGTTTTGCTTGCTCTGGACCTCCTTTGGAGATGTCTGCAAACTGAGCTTTTGCTCCTTAGAAGCCCTCGGTAGACCAGACGGTTGGTCTGAATCAGCAGCATAGACAGTAGCTTGAGTGGGCGCTGCTACCATGGCTGAATCAGATATGTTAAAGAGACCTGTCACCGATGTCTTCTCTGTAGCATGTGAGCTGTTGGAGCTATCAATCAAGTCAATCCCAAACAGCCGATAAATATTGCGAGCCTCAGATATCTTTCCTCTGTCAGTCATAATTGACATGGACTCGTTACCCAGCTTCAATATATGATTGCTGGTCAAGTTACCAGGGGCAACAGGCAGTACAGAAACTACTTTACTCTCTTCGTTTTCATCTTGAAACAGCTTTAGAGAAACATCGGTAAGGGAAGGAGATGGGCACTCAGGCTGGTTTGGGAATGAAACTAAGAGATCCTTCAGCCAAACATCCTCATGCCGCCCCATATTATGTATCCTGCCTCTGTTCAAGATGTTTTCCTTTATTTCTTTCTGCTTAGGAGACCAGACAACTTGGGTTTCACAGCTCTGAGCATCACTATTACTCAATGCACTCAAATCACGTGATTGGGTAGTTCCAGGATACCAGAAGCCTGAACTAGGCTCTATAAACCACAAAAAAAAAGAGAAAATGAAGGGAAGAAGTGTCACACCAAAAGCATTGCAAACCCCACCTAAATATGACAAAAAGTCATAAACATACCACTTATTGGGAGCTCAATCAATGGCCGGTTTCTTTTGGTCTTCATAGAAGTAGGATAAGTTTCGCTCAAAGAAACAGAAACATCAAATGGCTCTATCTCCCAAGGAGAAACGCTCTCAGGTCGTTGTAGGGCAGCTGCTTCATCCCATTGAACCTGGTAAGAGGTAACTAAAAATTCAGCATATGCTGAGAGCATGTAGGTAACTGGGGATGGGAGGCAGTATTTGAAGAAAAAATGTATTAGCAATGGCAGTATATATTTAAACTTAACCTTCAGCGATCTCCAATCTGAACATGCCCATTTAGAAGAAACATCTCCAACCCCAACAATAGTGCCTGTGAACCTGAATTATGAACGCACATATCCATCAACGATCCTTTTTTCCCCAAATGTTTTTTAATGGGTGTCCTTCAAATATCATAACTCAAGTGAAGCTTAAAAAGATATAGAATTACCTTCTCTCTGGGGTATCTTCTCCTTCAAATCGCATCTTAAATCTCATCCCAAGTGAGAAACCATTTTCAATAGCCTCCAGATACTTGTTCAAACCTATAATGAACTGACTTGTCCTGGTAGATGCATTTTAAATTAGTCAAAAAATATTTCATAGTAATTGCATACCCTAACATTCTTAAATAAGAGAAAATTTCTAACCTTGGCTTGTAATAAACAGTGAAAAGAGTGTTGGTTGTAACAGCATGAGATGCAGTAGCAAGTATTCCTAGATGCATGCTCTGTTGGGATATAACAGAAGATGGCATCGTACTTTGTTGCCGAGCAAAGCGTCTAACTCCGACACGTAACTCTCCATTCTCCCCTCTACAGAAATGCTCTCGGATGCCATGGTTACCCTACTACACAATAGAATTATCCCACAGGGAAAAGAAAGCAACAGATTTTGGCAGAAATACCTCATGAAAACAAAGGCATCACCAGCAACCAGCCTCTTTGATGTGACAAATGTACTCCAACCAGTTGTAAGCAAATGCCTGCGGGGTTGCCCTGCCCATAAAAAAAGGATTAAACAAATTATTCACTCATAGATGAAAAAATGTTCCCTCAAACTTTTTGATGTATTGTTCCTTGTACAAATCAACCCATATGCGGGAAGAAAGAGATGAGTTCAATTGGAATGCTTGAAAAACTATTTTGGGAATGAGATGTGAGGGCATGTCTCAATCTTCCGTACAAGTTCTCTCCCATCAGTCAAACTTTTTTTGCTTCAAAAGGGTAAAACCTGACTGGAGCGCAACCAAGTTCCAAGACTCAAAACAGGGCCTTAAGGGCTCTCTCAGATAGTGCAGGGAACTGGAAATGCAGAAAACCTAGTTCCAAGATTCCAAACAAGGGCAAAGGGACCATTTGGATAATTCGCCGGCATTTTCTACCACCATTGAACTCCATTTGAAGCTCATTTATTTCCAATAGATGGGTAGGAAGTGGCTTTCAGGAATCAGGGGAGCTAAGAAACCATCTGCCTATGCAAAAAATGCCAAAACCGCAGGCACACAGAAATGAACCTTAGTGATGCAGTTTTCATACAAAACTCGCAACTTGAGATAGTTAGTTGCCTTCTATTGCCCCAAGAATAGAAGAGTGTATAACACCAACTATGCCATGCAATTCATATGAAATAATGATTTCACTGCATCCAAACAGAAGTTGAAACAAAATATGAATCAGTACCTCTGAAAATATGCTTAAAACGCCACTCCAGACCATGAAGATCCTTGGTAACCAACTCTTGTGTCGGCGTAGGCTGGGTCATGTCCTGAAAACAGGAAAATCAGTATCAATAGCATAGAACACAACAAATTGCTACAAACAGTTAAAAAAAAAAAAAGTAATCTCACCAAAGGAGGAAGACATTCATTAGCATGTCTTCGAAGAACAGAGAACCCGCCATGGGTGCTAGTATCCGAAGCAGTTAAAATCTTGCAGAACGAATGAACAGTTGGCCTTTGGGGCTCTGAAAGGCTTTGATCGGGACTTTTAGGCAAAGTTTGCTACCAAACCAGATAAGAAAAAAAAAATAAAAAATCAAATTTTCAATAAAATGTCTCCTAAAATCAACTACCATGAGGAACTCAAATCAAACAGTAAACAGTATCTCACCTCTGGATCTGGCTGCAAAGTAATTTGTGCGTAAACCTCATCTGTATCAGGCTCAGCCTAAAACCCAAAGAAAAAAAATAATCAAACAATATACAAAAGCAAAATAAAAAAAATGGAGAAAAGATTACAAATTAGGGCCTGTATGTGCGCGAAAATTTTCGAGTTTAAATTCTCCAGTGATTTCATCTTTCATTTTCTGCAGAAAACTGTAAGTGAAGATTTCAATTTCCAAGTTTTTCAGTCTCTACATGTACCAAACCATTTTCTAGCTCTTGGATCTGAACCTGCTTTCCACAAAAGTTGCACAAAGTTCATTCCCCTTGGAAACTTACAAAAACCCAACCAAGGAAACTAAAAAACCTCAGAAAATCTTATCACAAAAAGAAAAATCATTTTCATTTTCCACGAAAAATTCTCCACACAACCTTGCTCTTAAGAGAGATGCATTACCCTTAGCTGAATGTTAATGACGTGACAGAGGATCTTCGAAGGGAGATTAAACAGATGGATCTGCTGATCTGATTCCTGATTTGTAGACGCCTCTAACTAAAAAAAAAAAACAGAGAAGAAATCGTAAAAAGTCCAATTCCATTGAGAAATTCCTAACAAGAGCACGATCTGAGAATTCCTGATCTTTACCTGTTCCATATGCCCTTGAGGGAAGTAGAAGACCCTCTCTCCCCTCCTTGGAACATCCACCAAAGGACCAGCACAACCTCTCCATAGCTCCTCGTACAGCTTCTCCTCGTATCCCACACCTACTAAAACAGAGCAAGTCAGAGAGTCACAAAACCCTTAAAACCAACAAGAAACCACCGAAATGCATAAGAAAACCAGAAACCGGTCGAGAAGAACCTCTTAAACCCTAATCTCTCACTTACCAGCCTCAGTCCTTTCGCTTGAGGAATTCGACGATCCTCGGTAACTATCGCCGTACGCCATGAAACCGCTTTTTGAAGGTCGAAAACCGCTTACCGTACGACAAAACCGCTTTTGCTTTTCAGGAACTAAAAGGAAAACCACTAGCTCGTGTGGCAATCTTCCTACTTCATTTTATGGAGACGAGAGATATTTCCGAAACCTCCGACGCTTCGTTCCCGCGCGAATTGAAGAAACCGAAACGAGGACACGATCGCGCGTTTCGAAAGCTGCAGTAAATGCGATTTGGGTTTCGAAACAGCCGATAATTTTCGTGTGCTCGGATCCGAAATCCCGCTTATTTCTTCAAATATCGGAACGGATTTCGTTCTTCGTCGTCATAAAATCTTCGCTCTTTCCTTGCGACCAAGGTCTTACCTCTTTCCTCTATTTTTCTCTCTCTCTCTCGTTTAATACCGGCAGTCTCTTTGTCTGTCTCTTGCTCTTGCCGTTTCAACGGAACTCAACCGCGGTTAGCTTTTAACCAGACATGACTGTTTTCGTACGACATGATCACGGTTCATCAAACGTCGCCGTCTACTGAAAGCAGACCTTTCCTAGTACACCAGCCATTTTGGTTAACGAGCTGCATTGTAAATACGGATGTGCCGGCCCGGCCCGGCCCGACCCGCCAGTCGACGTCCGTGGCACGGCACGGCCCGGTCAACGCACGGCCAACGTCAGCCGAGCTTTGCTAGCCCGCCGGTTTAGCACGGCCCGCCAGGCCCGCTTGGCACAGGAGCTGGCCCCTGCGGCCCGCCCAACAGCCAGAAAATGGCTATATTTTTTTAAAAAGTTCATTTCCCCCTCCCCCAACGACTATAAAACAGTCATATAAGGGGTATTTTATATTATTTTTCATTTTACTAAGTCTATAAATACCCTTATCCTCCAATCATCATTCATCACTAATTTACGCACTCATTTCTCACAACTCTCTCATTCTCTAACTCTCTCTCAAAGCATTCAACTCTTTCACTCTCTCTAAGAAGTTTTTGGAGGGTCAAAAGATCAAGTCATCAAGAGGCAAGATTAAAGAAGTCTTCAAAGATTTAGAGGTATTTATATTATTTAAATTTGAGATTCCATATATATAAGTTTATATTATATTATATTAACTCTCATTTTCTCCCCTTTCTTATATTAATTATCACAAAAAAAGGTGTAAGTACAAAAAATGTAACTCACAAGAATAGGGGGTGCCTGATAGGACTTATCCAAAGAACTGATGAGGATCAGCTGCCTGAAACCTGATAGGGGAGAAAGAAACAGAGAGGGGATCAAAGGACCCTGGCCTGGGCGGCGCAAGGCTCTCCGATGCTTAAGTCAGTGTGGGAACTAAGCATTAGGATGGAGATTTTGGGGAAGAAGATTATACCAGCAGTGTGGTGTAATTGTTGGCCCTTTGCTCTAGAGCTGTAGCTGTGCTTATATAAAAGAAGAGAGGAGGCAAGGAGGTGGTTGACTGTCTTGTCATAGCCTACTTTGTCAGGATACTAGGGAGGCGCAGTCCCATCGTAGCCTACTTTTCTTTAATTGCAGTCCCATCGTGCAAGGTCCGTGACCTTACTAGGTCAGTTGGGCCTAATAACCCGGCCCGTTGACCCGTTTAATTTGTTATTAATTTAATTAATTATATTTTTAGATATTTAAGTGGGTTTAGATCATGAGCGAGTTTCTTGTAGCATTAGAATAGTATCTGCGAAGTTTCGTTTGATTCCGAGTTCGTTTGATCATAGCAGGGGGTAGTTTGCAATTTAGGGAAAATTGAGTGTTTTTCCAAAATATTCCAAACGCCGTGGTTTTTGGGTTTGTTGGAAAGGTCTCGTCGTACTGATGACTTTTGTCTCTTGAATCATCGCGATCCAGCGATCAGAAACCTTTCAAGTGGTCCATTCTTTGACCGGACCCACTTAAAGGGCGATTCCGTCTTTTTCTCTCTATCGTCTTCTTAAACGAGTTTGTGCCCTAATTTCATTTCATTCTCTGCAACCGACGAAGAACCGCAGCCATTTCTTCTTCCTCTTCCTTTCTCAAGCCCGGAACCCTAGCCTAGGAGACCCCATTCGGAGATCCGATCCGCTAGAAGTCATCCTCGCGTTTCCCTCTTGCTTCCGGTATCAACCTGGTAAGGTTTCCGATAACTTCATCTTCCTTTTGGTTAGATTTAGGTCCGATCTTGATTCTTTTTCTTTTTTTCTTCTCCTTGATGTATTAGGTTGTGTTTGATCGAGGGTAGATTGTGATTTTGAGGGTAGAAAAGCTTCTCCTCAAATTTTATCCATTTCCAATCTTCGTCTTGGTTGAGGCAAGTAGATATGCATTGCATCATAAACATGTGTGTTATTTTATTATTGATTGGTTATGATTCTGATAGATTTCCCCTCTAATTCCAAGCATGTTTTGATATTGATTTAGGGATTTTTAATGTTAGGTTAGGTTTATGGAATGAATAAGATTAATTGTTAAATTGGTAGCCCTTTATGTTTTTAAATTGATAGAATGGATGAGGATGATGATTGTGATGATTGGGAGCAGGAGGCTCATTTTCTGCAAGTTTGTCATGGTTTGGCTGGAGGAAAAAGGGGCAGAAAACTCATTTTCGGGTTACAGCACAGTACGTCCGATCGATCGGACTGTACCTCCGATCGATCGGATTGTGTGTTAACTGAGAGGTGTACAGGTCCGATCGATCGCACAGTACGTCCGATCGATCGGAAGGTAATTTTCTGACAGCACTTGGAAACTTCGAAGGCCTGTAACTTTCGATCCGCCCGTTGGATTTCTACGTACAATATGCCGTTGGAAAGCCCTTGAGACGTAGAATCCAATGGTTCTGGTTTCATCACGATCGGAGGTCGGGAAGTGATGTAAATACTTGGATTATTGATCCAGCTTATGTTTTATTGGAAATAAGACCGGTAACCTAGGTTTAGGCCTTAGATGCTGGAAACCATTAACTTACTAGCACATGACCAAAAAGGGGATTAAAATCGAATCACGTGGCTTGGTGTGAATTTGATGGGTTGTCTAGGTATTCGTGTATTGCACGTAGTGTAATCGAATGCACATGGAATTGAATTTAATGATGCTCAACATGATTGTACACCAAGGAATTATCCTAAAAGCATCATTGATCCAATTTCCACATGTACTCTGTTAGAATACGGGGAATACAGGGATGACACCACTTGCTTAGGATTGGATTGTAATTCCTCCTTGACTTTGACTTGTATCCGTTGTTACCATTTTCCTTGTACACTCCCTTGACATAAAACACGTAATCAATTATGAAACATAAACTCTTATAGAATTTAGGACTTGGACTTGACTTAGAGTGTACCATAGGAACCCGTGTCTTGTATTGATGAACATGACTGGCTAGTAATGGAAGGGGATTATCACGTGTTTCGCTTGTCTTGTATCGTCTTGAATAAGATAATTCATAAGAACTTGTCTTGTACTTGGAACTAGCCAGACTTGCTTGTCTTGTCTGTTCTTGAGTCAAAACCACTTTATTATTGTTTGCATATCATGGCCATCTGCAGTTTGGGATTTAATGACGAATCGGTTACTCCGGTTGTCGAGGTGGGCAGTCGGCGTAGGACGGCGTCCATGGCGTTGAATAGCTGGGAGCGGGCTAGGACCGTGCTGCTATTCCCAGGACAGGGAGCTAGGATCCCACTGGAGCCGGACTATGGTATCAATAGTCCAAGGGGATTGTTACTGGTACCCCGGGAGGTGGCATAGGACATCCTCAGAGTCTCCCTCTTGCTTGTCTTGCTTGCATTTGCATGGATAGTGGTTATTGTTAGATGATTGCTAGGATTCCTATTATTATTTCTACAAATTAATCTCGCTTGATGCCTAGCTTCATATTCTTGTATTCATATGATCTTATACTTGTCATTACTCTACACTTGTTGCATGTCGTGTTTATTATGTTTTGTATATCTATTGCTCAACATGTTGTTGACTTTGTTCCTTGATGTGCAGACACATCAGGTGAATACTTCTGCTACGAGGAGCAGGCAGGTGAGGAGATCCCAGAGGATCTCCAACCAGTAGAGGAGGCACGAGAGTGGCGTGTCGATGACATAAAGTAGCGTCATCACTCGTGGCATGAGAGAGACATAATGGGGATCTATTAAATTTTTTATCTTTCATTCATTATTTCTCTCGTTGAAACTTTATATTATTGACTTCTATTTCATTTATTGTAATGGGTTGGCCATTGTAATAACTTACTTAACTTTGAAGTTCTGTTTACTCTTATTACAACTTTAATTTAATGAGAGTTTATTAATCATTGCTTGAGATCCTATATGCCTAGAGTTATATTAACTCTACATTTATTGTGACACATGAGGTTGGAAATATTAAATCCTCACCGTGGACTACGATCCGTGGGCCCAAAGGATAAAATTTTTAATTAGTCCTAAAACTCACTCTCCGGATCCGGTTATTTCTTTAATCGGGTTCGGGGGACGTGACACATCGAGCCTTATCATGGCGTTTTGGGAGCTGTGGACGGCGATCTGTCAGGGATTATGGGTGGTGCCCTTGTCTTGTCGCACGTGCCGGAGCGTGCTTGAGCATCCATGGGAGGACAGCTGTCAGTGCTCAGGACTTTTACCGAGATGAAGCTCTTGGCCGAGATGGAGTGTCTCGCCGAGGTGAGGACCTGGCGGAGATGGAGGGTCCTGGCACTGATGCCGAGCTGGGGAGCCGAGGTCGGGAACGACCTTGACTTGGCTAGAGAGAGATCTGGCAAAGGTGCCGAGATGGAGCACTCGGCCGAAGTGGGATGCTTTGGCCGAAGTGCATTCTACCGAGGTGAAGTGCCTGGCTGAGATGGACCTAGCTGGTGCGGGAGCCCAAGATGGAGCATCTGGCCGGGACTCTGATGAGTTCGGGAATTTCCCCACATAATAGCCCCCAGCTTCTGAGCTCTGAGAGTACTCTTTGAGGTCGGAAGCTAAGAAGGGAGGAGTTGTTGAGCTTGATAATCTTCAGTGTCTGGTTTGTCGCCAACTGAGAGACCGAGACGTGACCAGCTGGTTCGTCGCCAGAGGTGTAGCCTTGTTGGAAGTATTCTAGTGATGCTGCCGAGGAGGCCAGCATAGCTGCCGAGCTGAGGACTGGCACTGCAACCGAGCTGGGTGTAGCTGAGAACCGAGAGATGACCATCTGGCTCGTCACCAGAGGTGCATGATGGACCGCGCTCCAATGCTCGGTTCCTACCGAGGTCGGCGGACGTGGGAGTCCGTTTGGTTCCGACCCTTTCGTAACCAGGGGGCAGGGGCGTGCATCAACATTTCTTTTTTTTGTGTGTGGGTGTGCCAGATTTTCTATTTTTACTTGGAATTGCAAGTGGTGATCCGGAGATCAACCTTCGCAAGTAAAAAGGAAATCAACTTCTTTCAAGTTTTCCATTGCACATATATTTAAGAAAAGAGACATTTTCTTGATTTGCCGTGAAAGGCGATTTTTTTGGCATTTATAGCCGATTTTGGCGTTTATAGCCGATTTTTGGCGTTTATAGCCGATTTACAATCCTTATCAATAATGAAAGACAAGAGTTGTGATTTTTTGTCTCTTTTGAAAAAATACAAACTACAATGAAAAGCAAGAAAAGGAGGATCTAACTTCTCAGGAGATTGTGGGGGACCCGTTTAGATTGACGGTCGCAAGCCATATGTGGGCTTCGCCATCATCCATGCAGATGAGAACAGAGGATGCTATTGATTCGCTTGGCTTGGTTATAACCTCAGGTTTTTAGAGAACAAAGACCAAAAGAAGGTCCTATGTCCAATGAAAAGCCGAGTAGACGGGCTGAAAAGCCACATCTAAGCCATTGGCGGCAGAAGGAGAAGGCAAGGACCTTGGGGGGGTACCCCCAAGGGACTTTTGTCACCTTGTTGCGGTGGCCGGTGTAGAACTTCCGCAGAGTTTTCTCTCTTTTTCCTTTCTCTGGATTTCTGTGCTTCTGTCTGTCTGTGTGTTTGTGCTTTTTTTTCTGATGATCTGTGTTTTTTTTTCTTCTTGGAGAGCTCTCCTATTTATAGGCTTTTAGGTGGCCATTTAGGAGGGTTTATGAGCTTTGATTGTCATAAAGCTACATAAAGGGAGGAGTTACAGAATTGAATTCTTTATTTTGTAACTCCTTTTTCTTGGCTTCTGATTGGCCGGAGGAGATTGAGGGCATTTAATCGCCTTTAATCGCCATGATGGGAGGAGTTTCATATGTTAAATGCCATGAATCTCTTTACTTGTAACTCCCGAATGCTTGCTTCTGATTGGGCCGTCGAAAGAAATGGATTAATGACTGTAATAAAGCTAGTCAATTAATCGCATTAAGTGGTCGCCGAGCAGCTGAAGAGTCGCGGGCCGTGCCACGTCTTTTGGGATTCTTCTGTCGATGATCATCGATGGATCTTCATGTAGATCGACATCAGATGACCATGTAATTTCAGGTGTTTGTTTGCCAACAGCGGGTCGGTGCCATCTGTCCTGTCGATTTCTCGATCGGTCGGGTAGAAAGCACACTTTTTTGGTTGACCGGGTGGCGATCAATATTGTTTTCGATACTCTTGATGATTGACCCGTGTTTTGGACGGATGTCAGAGGACTTGGTGTCTCAAAAGCATGAATTTTGGAAAGTACCAGAGGCTAGGCTCTTCGAATCGTGAAAACACGGCGAAAACCGGGGTTTCCGGGGCCTTCCCGGCGACCCCGGGCTCCAAGGTCGCCTGCGACCCTGGGGGGTTTTTCCCCCCTTTGTGTCCCGTTTTGTGTCCGGTTTTGCTGTTTTTCGATTCTTTTTCCTTCTGTATTTTTCCTTGACATTTTGACCATTATTGGCCTGATTTCTTTGTAGGAAACCTGATGAGAATCCTTGCATTTTATTTTGCAAAGTTTCCAATTTCCTGAGAAAGCCGAAGACTTTGTCGCGCAGAGCTGCCGATTTTCCGTCAGAAGCTGAAACTGGGTCAAACGATGTCGGAATGACCTGAAATTTGGTGTGAAGCCTGCTGAGCAATAAATAAGACCAACCATAGGCTTTTGTTTGAGTTTTGAAGCCGTTTGGGGTCCTATCACCAGTAGACTTACTTTTTGTCGTGATGAAGATGTCGCGGTTTGATGTGCGGTCAACCGATGTCCGATTGACTTGAAATTTGACAGGGAACCTATTGGAGTCATTTTAAGATGATCCATAGGCTCTGTCTTGGAAACCATGGTCCCGGAGAGCTTTGCCGCCTAGAGACCTGATTTGGCTTCCGAGCGTCAAACTATGGTCAAATGTTTTGGAAATGACCTGAAATTTGACGTGTAGCCCTTTATAAGCATTTTGAAGCCGTCCATGTGCTCTATCTGATGAGTAATGGCCTCGGTGGTTCTCGCCGCCAAGAGGCTTGATTTAGCTGTTCGAGGGTTGATGTAGGGTCAAACGTTGTCGGTTTGACTCGGAACTTGACGTGGAGCCTTTTGGAAGTATTTTGAGACCATCCATCGGCCCTGATCGAAGATTTGGTGTCTCCGATGCTTTTGCCGCCGAAAGCTCCTTTTCGGCTGTCGGAGAAGCGAAGTTAGGCCAAATGATTTTGAAATGGCCCGAAACTTCTTGTGTACTCCTCTTTTGGCTGTCTGGAAGAATCTTGCAGTTTTTGTTTGATTCTGACAAGATTTGATTTTTGGAAGCAGCATTGCCTATTTATGGCAGGTTACGACTTCATGTAGCTCTTTGGATCTTGAAGAGGCAAAGTGACATTTTTGTTGGGATTGGTGTATGCCCTAAAGCCCACTAGCTGCATTCTCATCTTTTGTTACTGGATATTTAACTGGTTATTTAATAGAATGACTCTTTTATGCTTAAACATGTATATATGTATGGTTGTGTAAGGCCCATTGTTTCTAGTAAATGAATTAGGTGTGTAGTGTCTACACACAGATAGGTCTAATTCATGGACAACTGGAAACATCATATTTGTTCATAACTGAAAGATGGAGCTGGGCACTTCATCTTGGTAGAAGTTATAATGAGATACTCTCCTATATAGGGTGACATACCTAAGTCACGGGAGGGCTTTCCCGGATCTATCTCATTAGTGCATGTGTCATGCATTGAACAGGACCATTGTAGGTGTGATCTCTAAAATAGTACTATCACAGAAAAGAGATCAAGTCACCTCATGCTACTGAGTAACCGGTGCTCTTAATCTTGAGCATTTGTGGATGAACTGACGAAGTCAAGTTCTTGTGCTTTAATTCACTATGGGTGAGATTCTATTCATGGGTCAACAGCTCTGTGTTTTGGGTACTCGGACTTGATCAGTTGGGACGTGCAAATGCAATATAGAATCTATGCCATCTGATGATGGAATAATCGTCCCCTTAGAATTATCCGATTAATCATCAAAATCTAAGATCTTAGTATATGGATGTTCCATATGAATATTGAACTTGTGGGTCGCTCCCTGGATCAAGAGAATGATATTCGAATGATGATTATGTTTAAGGATATGAAGTTCTAAGGTTTAGATGTAATCGGGAAGGTTGATAGTACATGTGATAACCTGACTCGATTATGGATGTTACATAGAGGGGCATTCAGGTCATTACACTTAGTAGGTCGAAGACAACCGTCATTTTATGACGAGCTTATTATATTATATATTTGTCCTTGGAGTTCAACCATAACTCTTTAGTGGAATGAGTTAAGGTTAAAATGGTCTTTATGTTGCTATGGGTTTAGCATGGACATTTTGGTCATTTTGGGAGCCAATGGCAAATATGTCTTTTGGTCCCTTCTCTAGTCACTTGCCAAGATTGGCATGGTTTCCTAAGATGTTTAGATAACATAAGGATGAATTATTTTAGTGGAAAAATAATTTTGAGTTTAAATTCAAATAGGCCTTTGATGGCATACATGAATTTAACTCTAGATAAATTGTATATGGGCCATGGTGTGCATTGATATGTGGGACGTCTATAATAGGATTTCCATGGGTAAGGTTTCCAACTTTGAGTAGGACTCTCTACTTGGAAAGTTGGACTCATCTTTGGATTAGTATTCCTATGAGTTAGTTTCCTTTTTGGATTAGGAACTTAAAATTAGTAAGTGTTCTACAACTAGGATTACTAATTGTATGGAAAGTTCCTTTTAGTTTCCTTTTTCTAATTGGAGTGTTTCTTAAAGGAAATAAGTCTTTCCTTTTTGAACATCAATTAGAATAAAGAGAGATAACTTTATGGGAAAGGTTTCCACAAAAGTTTCTATAAAAGAAACCATACAAGCCTTGGACGTCCAACACTTTTTGAAGCACTAGAAGAGAGCCACACGCCCAGCCCTTTGGAGGTTCTCTTCTTGATAGTTGAGAGCTTAAGGTCTGAGATTTTTCCTTGGAGAAATACTTCTTGATTCCTAGGTTAAGATCCCACCATCTTAGCCAATCAGATTTGGAAGTGAGATAGAGGAGAAGATCAAAGGCAATACTAGTGCAGGAAAATTCCAGCAACTTGTTTGCAAATTGCAAGTCTGAGTTCGGGCCTTTGGATCTATTTTTTCAGAGATTTGAAGTCTACAAATCTTCGAGGTAATAGTCTTCTATCATCTCTATTAATTAGACACATGTTGGTCATGATTTAATGGAGTTTCTATGCGATTCTTTATGGCTGATTTCCGCTGCATAGTGCAGAAATCAGATTTTTTAAAATCTGTCATGCTTTGCATCAGCCATAGTAGTCTCTTTATGAGAAGTTTCAGATCTGAATCGCAGTTTCCTTCAATTTTTGGTGTCAACAGTGCAGTCTCGTTGGCTGACGATATGGTACTGATACCGAGATGTGCTCGCGACCGAGACCAGCATGAGGCTGAGGAGGTGATATGGAACAGTCTCTTCGGCATTCTTGTTGAGCTGCCATTGGCCGAGGTGGAGATGTGGAGCAGTCTCTTTGGCTGAGGTGGAGGAGCCTGGATGTATGAACCCAAAGTTTTAGGAGCGACTGGGTGTATGAACCCTAAGTCAGTCCCTGGGTGCGTGAACCCAAAGTTTAGGGAAGACTGGGTGTATGAACCCGAAGTCAATCCCAGTGTATATGAACCCAAAGTTTTAAGAGCGACTGGGTGTATGAACCCTAAGTCAGTCCTTGGGTGCGTGAACCCAAAGTTTAGGGAAGACTGGGTGTATGAACCCGAGGTCAGTCCCAGGGTGTATGAACCCAAAGTTTTAGGAGCGACTGGGTGTATGAACCCTAAGTCAGTCCCTAGGTGCGAGAACCCAAAGTTTAGGGAAGACTGGGTGTATGAACCCGAAGTCAGTCCCAGGGTGTATGAACCCACAGTTTTCGGAGCGACTGGGTGTATGAACCCTAAGTCAGTCCTTGGGTGCGTGAACCCAAAGTTTAGGGAAGACTGGGTGTATGAACCCGAGGTCAGTCCCAGGGTGTATGAACCCAAAGTTAGTCTCTCTGGCACTCGCCGAGATGGAGAAGCCTGGGTGTATGAACCCGAGGGCAGTCTCTTTGGCGCTCGCCTAGACCAACATAAGGCCGAACCTGTGTGAAGCGCGTAGCTAGCATGAGGGCGACACCAGCATGAGGTCGAAAATCTGGCGCTGCTGCCGCGATGCACGAAGTCGAGATCCGGCACGTAGCCGAGACGCAAGAGATCGAGATCTGGCGCACGGCCGAGATGTAGGAGCACGGGGCTCTGGATGACTAATGGCGGTAGAGGACAGTGCGATCAAGGCTGACAGCAGAGGACCGTGCCGTCGAAATGATGGTAGATGGTCGTACAATCGAAGCCGACAGTAGAGGGTCGTGCCGGTGTCATCGAAGCTGACGGTGCCATCAAAGCTGATAGTAGAGGACCGTGCCGTCATAAATGACGGTAAAGGGTCGTGTGATCGAAGCTGCTAAGTGATGATAGGAGACATCTAGCTGCCTCCCGAGCTGGAGGAGATTTCTGCCCGAGCTAGGGGCTGCGACCGAGCTGGAGGCTGCTGCCGAGCTGGAGACATCCGCCGAGCTGCAAGCTGTCTGGTCGTTTTTGTAGAGGTTGAAACGCTCTTGAGCTTGGGCTTCGTCTGCTTCTTGCCTGACGAACCGGTTTACCCTGGTCATCAGTGCTAACATAGTGACCACGGGATGCATGACCAAGTCCCTAAGCTCGTTGCCTGGTAGGAGGGCTTGTTGGAAAGACATGACTGCTATTGTATCTGAGGCATTTTCGATCTAGCTGTAGACAGTCCCGAACCATTTGGCGAACTGCGTGACGTTCTCGGTCTGCTTCATTCTGAGGGCCATCAGGTCGGCGGCCGACCTGGGGATGACCCTGTGAGCCTGGAACTTCGTCATGAAGGAATTCTGGAGCTGCTGCCAACTTTTGATCGATCCTTGGGGGAGTGCGCAGAACCACTTTAGGGGAAGGTCCCTGAGGCTGGAAGAGAAGACTCTGCAGTTCAAGTGGCCTGCATTGCCCCACACCGACATCCTCTGAGTGAAGTGCCTGTCACACCCCGAAACCGGGCCCTGCAGTGATCCGACCTCGGGATGCGAAGTTTTGGGATTAATTTGAAACTTTTGTTATATTTCCCAAGATCCGCGTGAATGAGGATAATAAAATTCCATCACGATCAGAGTATATTTTCGCGGAAGCTAATCATGGTGTTACGACCCGGAGTCCGTGGCCATCGGATTCCGTGTCGCACTCGACCAATATCATAAAGCCATCAAATAAGCCGACTGGCACAAATCTTAATTCAAAGAATACTGAGCTGGTAGTAATAGGACTATTTATTTCCCACATATTCAGATTACAATTAACAAATGCTTTAATTACAAACCCAATGACCAAGGCTAACAAAGCCATACAAAAATATCCAACTAAAAAGAAATACTACCCCCGATATTTAGATATGAACTCCGGTGCCAAACTTGACATCTAGATGATATCAATGGGCTGTCTCTCACGTCAGACCGGCGGCTCTACCGCCTCCTCCGATCAAACACCTAAAAACTGAAAGAGAGGAATCTGGCACCAAACAAACAGGGTCAGACACGACGGTCTGGCAAGCAAATAAACAAGTAATATGTAACATGGGCATTTATAAAACCTTATGGAATAATTGTAAATCCATTTAAAAAGTCTAATCAATAATAACAATAAATCATGATAAAACGATCGAAAGACCGAACATAAATATCAAAGAAAATAAATGAACAGTCTCTGAAGTATAAATATCTCGAAAAGATAATAGCCTACATAAAAATTTCATAATTGGAAATGCATTTAAAATCCTGAATAATAGAGACAATACGATAAAGGATCGACTTCATAAACATTAACAAATTCAATAAAATATACTGAGTATAAACAAACAAGAATCGTAAAACAAATTAATAAACAGATAAATCATTGGCAACCACACATAGCTATATTCTCCTATTACCGAAGTAACAAGAGCAGACAGAACCGTAGCCACTACACGTGGGACCGGAAACAGAATCAGAACCGTCGCCACTACATGTGGGACCGGCAGATAAAAACCGTTGCCATGGTCGGTATAGACAGAATCCAAACTGCAGCTGGCGAACAAATTAAAGATCCCAAGCCGGGTGATCAGCCCGACAAGGTGACCTAAGCCCAGTGGTGCCTTTAGTTTTTAAAACCTGAACCAATACAAATCAAAATACTAATCCCTTTGGCTCATGGGCTCACACCACCGGGCTCTGGCCCCATCTCGCCTCGAGGTTTTATTTTTGAAATCATCGTCTCTTTGGCTCATGGGCTCGCACTACAAAGCTCTGGCCCCGTCTTGCCTCATGGTTTTTATTTTCAAAATACTAATCTTATCGATGAAATCCCGAATGTGGCGAACCACTCCAATCTCCTTTCAAATCGATTCGGAGAAAACATACGAATTTCCATGGTGAACCGCTCAAATACACATCAAAGTGATTTGTATAAAATCATACGATCAATCCTTTCGAACATGGAAAACACATGATTTTATAACAAATCACCGATGCTATTCAAATTAGTTTACCGAAGAATACAAATACATTCTCTAACTTAAAATGGAATGGAATAGTATAGAATGACTTAATGACTTACCAAGGAACCACCTCAATGCACATTTAACCTTTAAACATTGATTAATAAAAGAATACGTTTGATGCCAATGAAAATCCACAACATTTAAATGATAAAGTACGAATTGAGACTTGAAAGATTCCCGTGTAATTTCACATATGCTCATTCTCTCATTGTTCCCATTCCCACTTCACAATTTCCAAGTATCACAATTAACCCCAAACTTTCATGGGCTCTTAGGCATAAAAAGGAGATTAATGGGCCTTAAGATGAAGAGGAAAGATGGGGTGAAATGGGCCTAAAACAGGTTAGGAATTGGCCTAAAAACAAGCTGGAACGGGGCCTTAAACAGGCTGAAAATAGGCCTCAAAACAGGGCCTTAAACAGCCCAGAAATTGGGCCAAAAACAGCCCATTCCAGAAGCCTGGCTCGCTATAGCAAGCTGGGCTTCTATCCAGCCCGTGCAGGGGGGTTTTTCTCCCCTGATTTCAGCACTTCTTCCCCTCTATTTGATTTTTGTTTCCCTACCACTTCCTCTACATCAAATCTAACATACTTTGGGCTTCTCCTTGCCACACCAAATCCATTAAAACAACCATACATGAAAATCATTCCAATCTTATTCCAAAAATCAAATATGAACATAACCATTTCATTCATCAAATTACTAACAATCTGAAACATAAATAGCTGATCCAAAGATGATTAGTTGAAGGACAAA
This sequence comes from Litsea cubeba, assembly GCA_012931725.1. Taxonomy (NCBI): domain Eukaryota; kingdom Viridiplantae; phylum Streptophyta; class Magnoliopsida; order Laurales; family Lauraceae; genus Litsea; species Litsea cubeba. The sequence continues at coordinate 32,972,068 of CM022953.1, forward strand.
CCCAAGATTTAATATTAAACAATAATTAAAAAAAAAAGATTAAACACAACCCAATGCTTAAACATTTCAAAGATAAAACCATATACCATAAGGGAAACATAAGATAGGATATGAAATTCATGAAATCATTCATATGAAACAATAATCATCACATTAGCTGAATATTTTACTTACCTTTAGCCAAGAATAGGAGGCAAATCACTCCAAGAGCACCTCTCTAGCAAAGCCCCAAATCTACAAAAGCCCCAAAAATATCCAAGAGAAAACCCTTGAAAATCAATCTTTTGCAAATCTCAATGAAAACCATTGCATGTATAATAAAGATACTCCAAATGGTTTGAAAAACAAGGATCTCAAGCAAGAAATACCATTGCTAACCTTTGGGTGTTCCAAACAAGAAGAAGGGCTTGAAGAGTAGGGTTGTCCTAGCCCAATGTTCTTGAAAATGGGGTCTTTGGAATGCTTGAGAGATGAGGAAGAAGAAGGTGAGATCAATCCTCCATGAAATCTCCAAGAGATAGGTGTTCCAGAGGAGAGAGAAAGTTGCTGGAAGAGAGGGAAACCCTTGGCTCCAAAACATGCAGGAAAAGAGAATGACGGAGAAGAAGAAAGCTCTCCCTCTTATAAGATGGGTTTGTGGGCCCCGATCTTCACAAGGCTGAAACTAACATTTGCGGGTCCCGAATGAAAACGACGAAGAAGACAAAAACGATCAGCGAAATTTCTACTTTCCAAAAAGTATATTTTTCCCAAATTCTGAAAATTTCAAAATTTATGGACAGATTTAGTGAAAATGTCATTTTTGCCCATTTTTCTCGAAAAACACGATTTCAGAGCATCAAATCAAAATGGTCAAAACATGAAAGTTGTTAATCTTAATGAGATGAGTCAAAATAAACCAAATTTGGAATTTTTAGAAGTCAAGAGTAATTCCTCGTAAAAATACATATTATAAAGCCGGGTCAAACTAAAGTCAACGGTCTTTTAAAATCTCCAAGGCTATGAAAAATCTAGTCAAACTTAAAGACAAAGTCAAACCAACTCAAATCTCGCTTAAAAAGTTAAATCACGATTAAAATAATACTAAACAAAGAAATTGGGGGTCGGGGTCTTACAGTGCCGGAGGTGTGCTGCTGGGTTCGAGGTCCCATCGTAAACGACGAACCTCGGGACGCTGAAATCTTCAGAAAGGGGGAAGTTTCTGATTTCTGGAGAGAAAAGGGATGTGCCGGGATCGTGAGGATTTACCAGAGCTTGAGTGAGACCGGCCATCTCCAAATTACGCTGAACTGCTTGCTCGATGTGCTGATCAAGCCAATCTTTTGGCTTTTGCCTTCGCCTTTTTAAGGAACTAGAGGGCGGAGCAGAGGTTGCTCCTCTATCTTGTATCTGCTGCTGAAGTTGACGGATCAACTCGCCCTGCGCCTGTATGGTAAGGCTTTGGGCCCTGATCTTTGCGAGAAGCGGGTTGTCATCGTCAATCTGATGATGGGGTTCGTCTGGCTGGGATTCCTGCCTGTGGATGCCCGCTGAGCCAGACCTTGCCCCGGACCTTCCCTGGCGGGGGACCGGCGACAATTGCGTTGGCAATGTTGATGGTCTTTTCCCTTTTTCGGTTCTTCGAGGCATGGTGTTTGGGAAGATGACTTTTTGATCTTTTCCCACAAACGGCGCCAATTGTAAGTGCAAAAAATGTAACTCACAAGAATAGGGGGTGCCTAATAGGACTTATCCAAAGAACTGATGAGGATCAGCTGCCTGGAACCTGAAAGAGGAGAAAGAAACAGAGAGGGGATCAAAGGACCCTGGCCTGGGCGGCGTAAGGCTCTCCGATGCTTAAGTCAGTGTGGGAACTAAGCATTAGGATGGAGATTTTGGGGAAGAAGATTATACCAGCAGTGTGGTGTAATTATTGGCCCTTTGCTCTAGAGCTATAGCTGTGCTTATATAGAAGAAGAGAGGAGGCAAGGAGGTGGTTGACTGTCTTGTCATAGCCCACTTTGTCAGGTACTAGGGAGGTGCAGTCTCATCGTAGCCTACTTTTCTTTAATTGCAGTCCTCGAGCCTTATCATGGCGTTTTGGGAGCTATAGATGGCGATCTGTCAGGGATTATGGGTGGTGCCCTTGTCTTGTCGCACGTGCCGTAGTGTGCTTGAGCGTCCATGGGAGGACAGCTGTCAGTGCTCAGTACTTTTTCCGAGATGAGGCTCTTAGCTGAGATGGAGTGTCTCGCTGAGGTGAGGACCTGGCGGAGATGGAGGGTCCTGGCACTGCTTCCGAGCTGGGGAGCCGAGGTCGGGAACGACCTTGACTTGGTTAGAGAAAGATCTAGCAAAGGTGCCGAGATGGAGCACTCGGCCGAAGTGGGATGCTTTGGCCGAAGTGGATTCTGCCGAGGTGAAATGCCTGGCTGAGATGGACCTAGCTGGTGCAGGAGCCCGAGATGGAGCATCTGGCCGGGACTTTGATGAGTTCAGGAACTTCCCCACACAGAAGGCTATTAGCCTATTACTGCTATTATTTATAAATTTATTTTTTTAAAATATGGCTAGAAGAATTCCCACAGAATCTTCTTCTATTAATTTAGAGGTAGAAGAAAATTTTATTAAATTAAAGATGAAGTAGGTGATTTATCACCCCCCTTTCCTCAGACTCAGAGTTCTCGTAAACCAAACAAGAGGAATAGAACTTCAGCAGTTTGGGATATATTTTTAAGGTTTGATGTCATTGAAAATGGAAAGAAAATTGATAAGGCAAAATGCAAATTGTATAGTAAGATTTATAGTGCCGAGTTAAAAGGGGGTACCGGCCATTTGACAAGACATAGGAAAACATGTTTAGCCTTACATAAGCTAGAGGAGGCAGGGACAAGGAGGTTTACAGACCCAAATTTTTACTACTGGTAGTAGTAGTAGCAGCAGTTTGAGTCTTTTTTTTTCTTTTAATGCACAAAGTGCTAGACAAGGTCTTGTTAAAATGATTGTGTTATCCGAATTACCATTTGCTTTTGTTGAAAATGAGTTTTTTGAACAAGGGGTCCTGCAATACTGCCAACCACAATTTCACAGTATTTCAAGAAATACAGCCATAAATGATGCTATTAGACTCTGGCAGGAAGAGAAAACAAATATAAAAAATTACCTTGCAGAAGTTCCTAGTAGAATAGTCATAACCACAGATATGTGGACTTCTAAAAGGGGTGATAGTTTTCTTTGTATTACTGCACATAATATAGATGCAAAATGGATTATTAATAAACATATACTTAGTTTTAGCTGTCTTGAATGGCCACACAATGGAACTGGAGTAAGTACATTTATTTTGGAAAAACTAGATGAATATAATATTAAGGAAAAAGTTTTATCTGTAACTTTAGATAATGCCGTAATAATACAGTGGCTATTAAATTAATGAGAATGCAGATGTCATTTGCAACTTTGATAGATAGTTTTATCTTTCAAAATAGATGTGTTGTCACATCTTAAATCTCATTGCAAAGGTTGGTTTAAAGCATATTGTAAGTTACACGGATGCTATTAAAGACATTGCTAGATTTGTTTTCTGCTCCGCACAAAGAAAAAAATTGTATGTCCAAATATGTGCGAGGCAAGGCGTATCAACTATTAAAATGCCTAAAGAGGTAGAACATAAATGAAATTCTACGTATGATTTGTTAAACAAGGCACTTTCTCGGAAAACTGCTTTGAATGAATTTTGTGCTTTTCATGCATAAGAGTTGATAATTAGTGATGAACATTGAGAGTTATGTGCTCATATAAGAGATTTATTAGAAGTTTTTTTATACTTCAACATTTTTTTTTCGAGATATATTATCTCACATCTAATGAAGTTTTAATTAAGTTTTTTAAAATTACTTTACAATTCAGTAGATTTAGAGGTCATTTTTTTACTGAGTAGCACTATTAGAGATATGGAAGAAAAATTTAATAAATATTGGAAAGAGGCTCCAATGACATTTACTTTAGCTGCTGTATTTGATCCTATATTAAAATTAAGTGGTGTACAGTTTTTTATTGATGGAATAAATAAAAATATGAATTAATTAGATATAAATGCTTTTTCAAATATAAGGGCAAATTTACAAGCACTTTTTCAATTTTATTGTGAGCAAATGGGTACAACTGGGCTTAGTATGGGCCATTCAGAAGTCTAGCAGACAGGTGTTGGTGAGTGGAATGTGTGGTATTCTTTCCTGTCCACGGATATGGCATCCAGCTCAAGTTCAAGTAACACTGTGACGGAGTTATCATCGTATCTTGACTTCGGTGTAATATGGGTGCAGGATGCATCTAGTTTTGACCTTTTAGCCTGGTGGAAGCAATAAGAAAGCGTTTATCAGGTGTTGGCCGCCATGGCTCGTGATCTATTGATTATTCCTATGTCTTCTGTAGCATCAGAACATGCTTTTAGTGTAGGTGGACGTAATAGATGACAGAAGAACAAATCTAACTGAAGAAACGGTGGAATATTGTGTTTGCCCACGAGAGTGGTATTTGGCAGATAAGAGGAAGCAAGAGTTGACATCAATTGAAGATTTTGATCCAGTAGAATACATTAGTGGACTACAGATCTGATTTTTTACTTTTTCCTTCGTTGTAATTTGTCAATATATAAGTTTTTCATTCTTTTTTTATTTTTATTTTCTAAAAAGATTGTAAGGTTTTGAAGGCAATCTTATTTAGAAACCTTCAAGAAGTTAAGATCCAAATGGTTCTCTCTTCTCAATGGAGTAGGTCGAATTTGACCAAACCGCTTAAATATCTTTGTCATTCTTCGTGCTTGTGTTCTAATTTTTATTTTTAATACTGATAAGAAAAAAAAAATCATATATAGCACTTAAGTAATATGTGATAAAATATCTATAAATTATTTTGAACCACCTAATCATTTGTTAAATGTTTGTATAAGTTTGAACTACTTTACGTATATATTAATTAAATGTTTAGGAAAAGTAACTATTAAAAAACTAATATGTCTATTGACCGAAAATTAAATTCAAACCTATGTCGAAACGTAACTCTATAAAAAAAATAAAATAGAGGCACACCTGCCCCGCGGGTTTGGCTCGGCGCGGCCCGCTCCAGCCCGCCCCATTGCGGGCCGTGCCACAGAGCCGTGCCGTGCCAGGGGTTTTCCTCTGGCGGGCCGTGCCGTGCCTTGCCGACCCTCTAGCTGGGGCGGCCAACACGGCCTGTTTGAAATTGTAAATGAGCCAACCGGACCTAAACTGAAGGTCGAGTTAGACTTTTACTTAGTGACTAGTGAGGGAGTAGAACTCGGGTGGTGAGGTAGCACGACCTTCGGGTGAAGGAAGGTGCATGCCCAAGTTTGAATTCAAGTTCGAATTTAGGACCGACAAGTAAGAGTTCACATTCTTGAAAATGTAACCCGTTCAAAACTAATTTCATGGTTCCATTCTGGAACCATTAATAAGAAGATGGAACAACAAAGGGAATCGGTTTTTTACAAAAGATGGGTCCGGGTCTGGGTTAGAAAATGATTTATAAAAAAAAAATTATGAGGGATTCTTGGAAATTGAGATAATATGTTAGGTCCTAGGTCCACCATGCAGAACTAAGGTACGATGGGACGGGACCCCTTTATGTCTTGGGTGAATAAAAAGACCCAAACGTGGACAAATTTACTTATGGGGACTTAAAAAAAAATTCAAATCTAATTATAAATTGATTGGAACCTCCAGCTACTCAGAAAATCGGTCATCTTAAATGGTCTCCATAAACTCTATGTGGGACTCATGTTGGAGCTCTATCAAGTATCAACGTGTTACACAAAAACCGTATAATAGCTCTGACAAAGGATCTAAACTCTTTGACTCACACAGTCACACCTACTTGTAAACCACCATTAGATTTCCTGCAACACGCTGAATTCGGCTGAAGCCATGTCCAACAGGATGTAGTAGACTTAGCCAGGCCAAACAGGTTCGAACCAAGCTAGAGGCCAACGGAGCCGAGCGCTAACATCAACTTCTAATAAATTACAATCGTACGCTCTTCTCTCATTTGCGCCGAGGCACTTAATGGCCACATGGGGATGTTCAATGCCGTTAAAACGATCGTTACTGTTCCGTCTCTTATGCCGTCACTTTCCATGTCGGCCGAGCGGCAGGCAGCCGTATTGGCCAGAGTAATACCCGGCAGAAATTCCCATTTCTTTTGCTCTTTTCCATTTCTATATTCAGCATCTTGTTTTTGTCTCCGTCGCCTCCTTCACCGCATCATCTGTGTGGGCCCCATTTCCTACTTCTTCCAGCTCTCAATCTGGTGGGCCATCCATTAAATTGACCAAACAGATGGAGTTTAAATCTTCTTAGACTTTGACTCATAGAAATTCTAAATTAAAATAGTGGCATTTGCGAGTCTAATTTATTAAAATTTAAAACAATCAAAATAAATATTTTTTATATTTATTTTGGAATCCACGATTTAATAAAAAAATGTTATAATGTTTTTGTATAAATTGTATTAATCAAGTTGTAAATCTTACATTGGGACCAATTTTGATTGACATAAAAATTGGGGACGCCCATGTACTTGGATCGGATGGTGTTTCTTAGTTGTATGAATGTATGATACAATGACTTCTTGGGTTTTGATCATTTTTAAATATGGTTACTTGGACGGATGGATTTCAAGAGAGTGATTGATGGCTAGAATGTGATCTCCAGATTTACGGTCACGATATGATGTCGATCATGCCAGCGCCTCGCGCGTGGGAGATGGGTGTTGGCCTTCTGTGTACCTCCCGATGCACGTGAGGAGGTTCTTCCTTGGAAGTGGGCCCACTGGGCACGTGACTAGCTGACTCTTCCATCCTGCACTGCACTAATACTGTGGGGGCCATGCATGGTCAGGTACTGTACCATTCTCAGAGCGACATTTGAATGTGAAAGGTGGGCCACATCCACGTGGAGACCATCAGGGCTTGTCCTACGTCTAAAACTTAGCAGGTTTGGGTTAGGAACTTGCGATCCTTCGAGCCTGACTTGAACGATGGGAATTGCATAGTAGGGTTGATTAATGAAACTCCAAGCAGCTGCCAACACACTCATGTTTGGCTGGTTTTGGCACTTTATAATCTCACACATGCCCTTGGACAGTCCAAGTTGAAGAACAAAAAAAGAAAGGACAAGAAAATCTAAACAGCTGAAAATGGAGTTTTCACCATGTATGAGATGTCATAAATTTATAATCTTATGAGTTGGCCCCACCATTAGAATTTCCATAAATTTAAAAGCATGATTAATAATACATGAGATTGTCGCATTACATCATATAGATCTGATCGGTCCAATTCTTATTGTATTAAAATTTAAAGGGATATATCTTATACACCGTCTAAACATCAGTTTTAAGCGGCTTTAATCTTCAATAGTTCAACCTCATTTCGGAGTTTCACTTCTTCAACTCAACTCTTGATTTTCCAACGTCAAAAACCTAGAGGATCCTAACTCGATATACGTAGAACTTGTGACATTGAATTCCGCCCCGATGAGACTTTGACTTGATCATTAGATCATGAGTTGAAGGCTCCACCCGTATGGTTCACCCGTTGAAAACATCAACCGGCAAAGCAACGGGAAATGTGTGCTCTCAATGAATGGGGTATTCCCAAATGTTATCCCGACAAGAATTTGGTCCCATTATAATGATCATCTGACAAAAAGAAATGATGTATTATTTACCATCACAATTTATATTAAATGACCAATCTTTCTATGGGATCAACTCCTATTGCCAATAAATTCTGAAATATGCCATACATTAGAAGGGCTTTTATTTTTTGAGTCTTCAATTAGGTGGGCCTCATTGTGGACTTTCAAGCTTTTGCTCAGGATTTCTCTTAGTCTCCCTAAGTTGGTGGAGTCGTTTGTTGCATCCTTCTTGTGTTTTGGCCATTGGGGTTGATTCCAGATCCTAAGTACTTTGACTTAGAGACGTAATGGTGGAGGGAACATTTGCTTAATGTGTGGGAAAATAAAGGCAAAATAAAATTCACATCAATGGAAAATATGAAATAAAGTATTTGGTGAAGTGGTATTTGGTCTGAGGCTACAATGGTCTGAGTTGTCTCACTTAAGAAGGCCTCTCCCTCCAAAAGAAAGCGCTAATCGATCCCTCCCTGCCTCTCTCCACTTTCTCTCTCTCAAACTCCCAAATGCAACGGAACTATGAAAAACTCCCAAATGCAAATGGGGTGTGTGGGTATAACTTAGGGATTTCTTAGTTGGGGTAAAACTTGGGTTTTACCTTTTTTACTATTTTTTTTTTTATTTTTCCATTCCTTAGTTTGTTTGTAGTGAAGTCTTGGGTTTTGATATATGCTGTTGTTTTACATTTTAGTTGCAAATGAAATTGTGATAATACATGTCGCCGGATCAATAACATGTTTTATATCTGTAGGTGCAGAAAATTATGACCCACAATAAGAGGGTGCCTTACAGGACTTATCCGGGAAGATGATGGTGTCTGGAATGTCTGGATGCCGTCCGAAAGCCTGAAAGAGAGTAGCAAATGGTCAGAGGACCCTGGCCTGAGCGGCGCAAGGCTCTCCGATGCCAAAGTCAGTATGTGAACTGGAACAATGGAAGGAGAGGGAGAAGAGAGACAGAGTAAGGGCTCTGGATATGAGATTATGCGTACCTTGCATGGTGTTTGAAGGTCTATTTATAGAGGTTTGGATCGTATCTCTCAGAGAATATCTTGGTGTGGGTCCCATGATCTGACTGGGAAGTCATGATCAGCCCACAAAGTAATAAATGCAGTCTAATCCGGCCCACTCAGCATTTAATGCCAGTCGGGTCAGCCCACATTGCATTAAATGCGTGTCTTGTTGGGCCAGATTGTGTTGGGCGCCTTTGGCGGTAGGAGTACCAGCGGATCTGCCCTCGGGCCTTGCCCTGATGTGGCCTCAGCCGCTGGATGCTGCCATGTGGCGATCTGGTGAAGATAGTGGGCGGCTGGATGTCGTGTCTGTCCCACTAGATCGTGACCCTATCTCTCCACGTGCCTGATGACGTGGGGAATGAGGGCCCTGTCTCTCCACGCGCCTGATGACGTGGCGCAAGTGAAGGTTCTTTCTTGCTTCGTCTACTGTCCTGGCTTCTTCTGCCGAGGTAGAGTCTTCTGCCGAGATGGCATTGAGGTGGCCCAGCCGAGGTGGACTCCTTGCCGAGATGACGCCCGAGGTGGGCCAATTCGGCACTTGTTGCCCGGAGATGCTTGATGTCGGCCAAGGCCTCTGTCCTGGTAGCCGGGATGAGATCGGTGCCACGTAGACGGCACGCGGATGGCATGTGAGGATGCCTAAACCCATCTGATGGCTGTGATTAGCTTAATCCTGTAGCTCTGGAAATCTCCCCACACAATTGCCCCCTAGCTTCCGAGCTCGCGTAGAACGTCAGTGCCGTGAGGTCGGGAGCTATGTGCCGGATCTATCTGGGGGAGAGCCTCTTTCGGCCCTGACTCGCTGTCGCTTTGGATGTTCGAGGTGACAAATGACGTCCCCTATTCAATGCTGAAGACAGTTCGACGGCTCCACGTGTCGTCTCCTGGCTGGTTGTCTGTCTCTTCAAGGTCGTACACGCCGTCTCGTCAGGGGCGCAATCAATTTTTGAAATGATTTGCGCGCCGCTTCAGGGAGGCGTAATAAATTTTTGAAATGATTCGCGCGAAATCCCAGGGGGGCGCCCCTTGGCACGCCCGATTAGGGTTTCTGCAAAGGGGGGCCTCTCTGCTATATATAGGGCAGTTGAGGTCTGCTCTATCCTTCGTTTGCGATTCTGAATCAGAGGCGAGCGTCAGAGGTGGGCAAGCTACTGTCGAGGGAGCTTCATCTGAGGAGTGGTGCGCTGCTGAAGTTGGGTCTCTTTGCTGCCCAGCATCTTCGTTCTGCTTCCGTAAGTCCCTCTTGCTCTGCTTCTTCTTCTGCGGGTTTCTCTGGTTTTAGACTGGGATAGGAATGGGGATTACAGCCACTGGTTAGAGAGCGAGGCAACGATCGAGGGCTTTAGATCAGCCTTTAGGATCCCTGCTGATGTCCAAGTCAGGGGTGCTGAACCCCGTGGCTACAACCCTCGCGACTTTTCGGGAGGTTGGATGCCTTTTCCGCTGGTGGCTGTGATAGAAGGCGGGGTTCGATTTCCACTTCACCCACTCCTTAGGAGATGCCTTAGTCAGTGGTGTCTCTGCCCCTGCCAACTGCTGCCGAATGCCTTCAAGATCGTGATGGGCACGGTCAAGTTGAATGAGGTCCTGGGCACCGACTTCGGCGTCTTCGACCTTGAGGATGTCTACGACATATGCAGGTCCGGAGAGTCTTATTATCTCCGGGCTAAGCCAGGCCGGGACGGCTTCGTCCGATACTTGGAGGATTCGAGCAAGTATGCTGGAGACGATCTTCTATACGTCTCAGGGAACTGGGAGTTTGGGGAGGCCGACACCGATAGAGGCTACCAGGTCCCTCGCCACTTCGGTACCATTCCAAGTAAACGCCTTTCGTTTCTTTCTTTTTTCATAAGTTTCTTTTTATTCTGCTGTGCTTATGCTTCTGATTGTTGCAGCTTTGAAGGAGAGGAAACGGGCTGCCAGATACATTTGGAAGAGGAACGAGGCATGGCTCCGTCTGGTGAAGCGATACAGCGGTCACGACGGCAGGGCGGCTTGGTCGCTGCTAGGGTATAAGCCGAAGTACCGCGGGTATCTGAGGGGTACCGTAGAGCCGATCCAGGGTGAAGGTGCCGGATCCGGGGTTGGTCAGGAGCAGGCCGTTCCGGAGGTCGCAGAGCCCTCGCGGGCGTCGTCTGAAGTAAGGGCAGCGTCTGGAATCCTAGCTTCCATATCGGGATCGAGACTTCCCCAGATCTCAGGAAGGGAATCGAGTCAATCTGCCCGATCTCCCTCGCCAGGATCCGAGATGAGGCACACCAGGCGCTTGTCCTTCGAGGATCTCGAGGCTTTGGCGCTTGGAGTGGAGGACGCCCGAGCCCCCCAGGATCCGGTGAGTTTGCCGGAGCATCCATCTCCGAGGGCTCGGGTAGCTTCCCCTGCAGAGGTGGCGGAGGTTCCCGTGCCCCCTAGCCCTGTTGATCTAGGGGTACGCCTGCCCCCGGCCGAGGTCGAGCAGGAGGGATCGCGGCCGTCGAAGATGCCGAGGACCGATGAGGGCCCTAGCTCGGCAGCTGCCCCGTTGCCCCAGGGGCCGCCGTTATGGGAGCCGAGCTTCATGCTTGAGCCGGGAAGGCCGATGACGATGGAGGATCGCGTTCTTCCAAAGATCGATCCCCAAGTCCTGGAGGCCCTAGGGCGAGCCTGCGCCCTTCCCCGGGACATGGAGCGGCTGGACAAGTACAGCGATCAGAAGCTGATCCTGTCGATGTTGCAGTCTAACTTCGCGGTAAGTCTTCATTTCACTTCGTCGAACCAGCGATTTAGCATCTGATGCTCTTTGGATCTAACATGTACACCTTATTTCTTTGATAGGCGGCGCAGAAGTCCATGGCCGTTGCTGAACGGATCTGCAGGTATAGCACGGACGCTGCCGAGCTGACCGTGGAGAAGAACGGCCTGCAGGAATCCCTGGACGCTGTTAGCCAGAAGTTAGCTAGGGTGGAAGAGGAATATGCGGCGAAGCTCGAGCAGGCGAGGGAGGAAGCCGAGGCGGAGAGGACTAGGTCGGCCGAGCTCGAGGTCTCCATTTCGAAGATGGGAGATGATTACGCGGCCCTGCTTCAAGCCGAGGCCAAGAGGGCGGATGAAGCCGAGGCAAAGCTCGAATCCGAGTCCAAGAGGGCGGATGAAGCCGAGGCAAAGCTCGAGTCCGAGTGCGACGCTGCGTTCGAGGATGCCAAAGTGCAGGTCACCGCCCACTACAAGGAAAGGGTTCTTGTTGTGAGGGATAAGGCTTGGGCGAAAGGGTGGCTTGCCGGCCTGAAAGAGGTCGGGGTCTCGGAGGGCCACCCCTCCTTTCGGGAGCCACCTCCGTACCCGCTTCCGGTGCCGAATTCTGCCCGTCCATCCGGCGAAGCCTCTGACGCCGCAGCCCGTGCAACTGACCGGTCATGACCTCGGGACTTCGGGATTTTTGCTCTTTTGCTTTGTGCTTTGTAATTTTCTTCAATTTGTATTTGCTGAACACTGTAATGAGTGAAACTTCAATACAAATGAAGGTTTTTTGAAATACTCGTGCTTCTCTCTTTTAAGCTTGGTACTTCGATTGCTTGAGTTCAATAGAGTGCTCCTTTAGGTGATCTTCTTTGGTATTCGCGCCGATCCTCCGTATCTTAGGTGATCTTCATTGGTATTCGCGCTGATCCTCCGTATCTTAGGTGATCTTCATTGGTATTCGCGCTGATCCTCCGTATCTTGGGTGATCTTGAATAGCAATAAACATGGTGGCGCGGCAGACGAGGGAGTCTGACGGATGCCTCCACGTGGCGCCATAGGGTTCGCTGGTCGACAGTCGCGCCTTCCCAACAATGCGTGGGAGACTTCGCCCCATAACTTCTTTTGGAGACTGAGCCTTCTTCCATCCTATAAATAGGGGGAGCAGGCTCGCCATGGAAGAAGGAAGGAACATGGTTGTAGGAGCCATGTCTGGAAGGTGCCTGAAATTGCTTGATCCGGGGGAAAACCCTGCGCCGTTGGACGGCTGCCCCCGAGGGGGGAAGGCTGTCGTGGCCTGCGCGCTCTCTGAAGGAACTCCCCGTGGACCACGCGCTCTCTGAACGCGGGTTCACGGCCACTGGCCCTTGGCCAGACAGAGTGAGGATGCGCTGCAAGGGGATGGTGGCACATTCTCGTCCAACACGACCCCGTGCGCCCGTCGTACGGCAGGCGGGTTGGAGCTCTGCTGGTCCGGGAGGTTTCTTCAAGCTTGGCTGGTCCCTCTGGCCACCGAGGGTGTTGCAGGGCCCAGCGAGGTTCAGGATCGCTCAGAACCTCCAGGTGGTGATCCAGCGTTCTCGAGCCTTCTGCCTGAAGAGTCGGTGAAGATCAGAGTCTCCTAGCCTTTCTCTATTTTCTGTTTTTAGAGGACTGTGATCCTCCTTTCTGTACTTTGCTTTCTGTTATGTATTTCTTGTAACGAAGCAGTTTGCAATGAATGAAAAGGAATTTTCTGATTACCCAAGCTGTGTACAGTGCTTCTGAGTTCTTTTTTCTCATTACTTTGCGCTGTTCCGGAATGCTTGGATTTTTGTGTTTGGATGCTGGAACTGACCTCGGCCGAAAGGGCTGGCTTTGGCCGAGACGAGCTGCATTGTGCCGAGGTGGACCCATTCCGTTGGCCTCGGCTCGGCGAAAGTGAGTTCGGCAATGGCCTTCTGATGGGTGTATGAACCCGGACTTCAGGAAGCTGTCCTTGGCCGGACTGCCTTGAGGGGTTTATGAACCCAGACTTTAGGAAAGGCTGAGTGTAGAAACTGCAGGCCTTTTCCAAGGCGTAGAGCCTGAGTGTGTCCAAGACACGGGATTTTAGGAAAGGCTGAGTGTAGGAACTCGAAGCCGTTTCCAAGGCGTGGAGCCTGTGTGCCCTAAGACACGGGATTTTAGGAAAGGCTGAGTGTAGGAACTCGAAGCCGTTTCCAAGGCGTGGAGCCTGTGTGCCCTAAGACACGGGATTTTAGGAAAGGCTGAGTGTAGGAACTCGAAGCCGTTTCCAAGGCGTGGAGCCTGTGTGCCCTAAGACACGGGATTTTAGGAAAGGCTGAGTGTAGGAACTCGAAGCCGTTTCCAAGGCGTGGAGCCTGTGTGCCCTAAGACACGGGATTTTAGGAAAGGCTGAGTGTAGGAACTCGAAGCCGTTTCCAAGGCGTGGAGCCTGTGTGCCCTAAGACACGGGATTTTAGGAAAGGCTGAGTGTAGGAACTCGAAGCCGTTTCCAAGGCGTGGAGCCTGTGTGCCCTAAGACACGGGATTTTAGGAAAGGCTTGAGTGTAGGAACTCGAAGCCGTTTCCAAGGCGTGGAGCCTGTGTTGCCTGAGTCGACCAGAGAGACAGATTGACGACAAGGCAAAAGCTGCTTTTATTGATTCTGAAGTTCATTACATCTTTAGAAATAGAATTTCTTCAAATGGGATGCGTTCCACGGTCTCGGCAGCGGCTTGCCTTCCAAGTCTTAGAGCTTGTAGGCTGACTTTCCTGCCAGTGAAACTACTCTGAACGGGCCATGCCAGTTCGGGGCAAGCTTCCCCTCATTTGGTTCCTTGTCAGCTGGCAGGGTCTTCTTTAGAACGAGCTCTCCCGTGGTGAACCTTCTTTCCTTGACATTTTGATTATATGCCCTGGCTAACCGCTGCTGATAGTCGGTCAGTCTCAGGGCTGCCGCTTCTCGTCGTTCGTCTGCCAGCTCCAGCTCCATCGCCAGGTTCGTCTCGTTTCGCCCTTGGTCGACCAGCTCTGTCCTCAGGGTAGGAAGGCCGATTTCCAAGGGAATGACCGCCTCCATCCCGTAGGCCAGAGAGAATGGTGTCGCCGAGGTGGATCTCCTTGGAGTTGTTCTGTACGCCCACAGCACGCTCGGAAGCTCTTCTGTCCATCTGCCCTTTGCCTTGTCCAGTCGCTTCTTCAGGCCGTCCAGGATCACTTTGTTGGAGATTTCTGCCTGGCCATTACTCTGTGGATATGCCGGGGTGGAGTAATGGTTTCTGATGCCGTGCTCTTGGCAGAAATCTCTGAAGGATTTGGAATCGAACTGAGTCCCGTTATCCGAAATCAGGGTCCGGGGGATGCCGAACCTCGTGAGGATGTTTTTCCAGACGAAGTTCCTGGAGTCCCTGTCCGTGATGGAGGATAACGGTTCAGCCTCTATCCACTTGGTGAAGTAGTCCGTAGCCACTATCAGCCATCTTTTGTTCCCTGGAGCTCGGTGAAGAGGCCCCACAATGTCCAGGCCCCATTGAGCGAAGGGCCATGGGCTAGAGAGGGGACTCAGATCCTGTGCTGGCTGATGGAGTGAGTGGGAGAACTTCTGGCATTTCTCGCACTTCCTGGCGTAGACCTGGGCGTCCTTCTGCATGTAGGGCCACCAGTAACCCTGGCTAATTGCTCTGTAGGCCAATGACCGACCTCCAATATGGCTGCCGCAGATTCCTTCATGGATCTCGTACAGGAAGTCGTCCACCTTGGACGGGTGGACGCATTGGAGGTACGGACCCGTGAAGGATTTCCTGTAGAGTTTGCCTTCTGGAGAGAGCCAAAACCGTGCTGCCTTGAGCCTGATCTTGTGGGCTTCTGTCTTGTCTTCAGGGAGCTGGTCATCCTTCAAGTAGGCGACGATTGGATCCATCCAGCTGGGGCCGAGGTCAGCACAGAGGACAAGCCGAGATGAATGGAGTTCTAGACTTGACCTTGATACTGACCCGACCTCGATGGTCCTCTTCTTTCCTGCTTCGACAGCGGAGGCCAGGTTTGCAAGCGCATCTGCGTGCGTGTTGGTATCTCGGGATATTTGCCTGACCTCGGCTTTCTGGAATTGGGAGAGTAGCTTTTTCGCCAGGGCTAAGTAGGCCGCCATCCTGTCGTCCCTGGCCTGGTAGTCTCCAGCGAGCTGGCTAGTTACCAGTTGAGAGTCGCTGAAGATCTCCAGATGCTGGGCTCCGAGGATTCGGGCGCTGTTTAACCCTGCAATCATTGCTTCGTACTCTGCCTCATTGTTCGTCGCTTTGAAGTCCAAGGTGAATGCTTGCTCTATGACCAGTCCCTCTGGCGATTGGAGAACTATGCCGAGGCCAGCTCTCTTGGAGGTGGACGACCCGTCGACAAAGATCTTCCATGCCGAGGTGGGAGACTGCTGGACTTCTGTTTCTATTGGCTCTTGCCCTGTGCCCCCCAGTGCCGTGTCGAGCTGGGTCGGAGCCGGGTTGGGGCAGGCGAATTCGACTATGAAGTCTGCCAGAATCTGGGCTTTGATCGCAGTTCGGGGACGGTACTGTATGTCATATTGCCCCAGTTCAACTGCCCACTTTGATATGCGCCCTGAAAAGTCAGCTTTTTTGAACAATGAACGGAGTGGGTGCTCCGTGATCACCACAATAGTGTGGGATTGAAAATAATGGGAGAGCTTGCGGGAGGCGGTAACGAGAGCCAACGCAAGCTTCTCCAACAGGAGGTACCTGGTATCGGCATCGAGCAGGGTCTTGCTCGTGTAATAGATCGGCTTTTGAACTCCCTCGTCCTCCCTGATGAGGACGGAGCTCACTGCGTGATCCGAGACCGCAAGGTATAAATACAGGATCTCCCCCCGAGTTGGGGTGGAGAGTAATGGGGGTGACATCAAATAAGTTTTGAGTGCGGCCAATGCCTGGTCGCACTCAGGGGTCCATTGGAACTTCAAATTTTTCCTCAAAAGCTGGAAAAAAGGCCTGCACTTATCTGATGAGCGGCTGATGAAGCGATTGAGTGCGGCGGCCATTCCTGTAAGCCTCTGAACTTCCTTTGTGGTAGAGGGACTTTGGATGCCCTGGATGGCGGTGATCTGTTCTGGATTGGCCTCTATCCCCCTCCGTGTCACCAAGCTGCCGAGGAACTTGCCAGAGGCTACGCCGAAGGCGCACTTGGCAGCGTTTAACTTGAGCTTGTAGGCGCGAAGGATGCCGAAGACTTGGCCGAGATCCGCCAGGTGGTCGCTGGAGCGCACAGATTTGACGACCATGTCGTCGATATACACCTCTACCGTTTGGCCGAGCTGGGCCTGGAACATCTTTGTGACGAGGCGCTGATAGGTCGCCCCCGCGTTCTTCAGCCCGAAGGGCATTACTTTATAGCAGTAAGTGCCGCGGGGGGTGATGAATGATGTTTTCTCCTCGTCGGGCTCGTAAAGCGGGATCTGATGATAGCCTCGGTATGCGTCAAGGAAGCTCATTCGGTCGTGACCAGCGGTGGCGTCAATCAGTTGGTCAATCTTCGGGAGGGGGAAACTGTCCTTAGGGCAAGCCCTGTTCAGATCGGTGAAGTCTACGCACACCCTCCACTTTCCAGTTTTCTTCTTGACGACCACCGTGTTGGCCAGCCATACCGGGTACTGGACTTCCCGGATGGCCCCTGCTTTTAGCAGGTTGTCGACCTCTTCCACGACCGCATCTGTCTGCTGCAGCCCGGTTCTGCGGGCCCTCTGCACTACTGGCTTGTGGTCGGGGTCGACGTTGAGCTTGTGGCACATGACCTCAGGGTCGACCCCGGGCATCTCACTTGGGTTCCAAGCGAAGACGTCCACATTCTGCATCAAGAACCGAGAGAGTTCGGCCCTTTCTTCGTCCGACAGCTGGGTGCCGATCAGGAAGAAACGGTCTGGGTCTGTCGGATCTAGCCTGACCTCGGCCAGGTCCTCGATGCTCTTCTTCTCTGGGTCCCGGCCGATCTCATCGAGGCCTTTCTCGAACTCGGCCAGGTTGACGCGCTCTGACTCCTTCACGGCTGGGACTGCGGCCAGCATGCACTGCCTAGCCTGCTGCTGGTCTCCCTTTACTGTGACTACTTCCATCTTGCCTTCCTCGTTCTCATGGACGAACTTCAGCTTTTGGTGGAAGGAAGAAGGAACTGCCTCTAGTTTGTGGAGCCACGTTCTGCCCAGGATGACATTGTAGGGAGAAGGGGCGTCCACAACCAGAAAGTCGGCTGACACGGAGGCTCCGCCAACTTGGGTTTCCAGGGTGATTCTACCCTTGGGGTAGACTGGTGTGGCGGACAACCCTAGCAGAGGTGCACGAACCTCCGTGAGGTCTGCTTCGGAGAGTTTCATCCGTTTGAAGCAGTCATAGTAGAGGACCTCGGAGGAGCTGCCGGAGTCGACGAGGATCCTCTTTACGGTGAAGTCTCTCAGCTTCATGGTGAGGAGCAGGGGGTCGTTGTGAGGGACCTGGACTCCCTCTAGATCTCGATCCGAGAACGAGATGGCTGGTCTGTCGCGGCGGGCTTTCTTGGACGCCGGGGCGAGGTCGGCTTTCATTACTTCTTTCTCGTGCGAAGCCCGCCTGGCTTCGGCACGTGTTTGAGAGCTTCCCCGGGACGAGGAAGCGGGAGCCGAGGACGCCAGATGGATCACGTTGATGATCTTCTCTGAGTCCTCGCTGTCTGGAGCCGGGGCTGCGCTCTGGTGGACCCGGCCCTCGCTGCCGCCGGCATCACCTTCCTTGATGAACTCTGGGATGTGGCCCTCTTTGGCCAGCTTCTCCAGATACCACTGCAAGGTCCTGCACTCTTCAGTCCTGTGCCCGTTGCCCTTATGGAAGGCGCAGTGGAGCTTGCTCCGGGAGCCTTCGGTGGGTTCGTACTTCATGGGCGGAGGATACTTGAAGAACGGCTTGGATTTGATCTTTGCCAGGATGCGGTAGATCGGCTCCTTGAAGACGACATTGACGCTCTGACTGGCGCTGGAGGGAGGTCTGGGCTTCCAATTGCCCCCAGACCTGGACGACGAAGGCTTCGTCGTACTGGAGGCCCAGTCCCGCTTGGACTCCTGCTTCTGGGAGGGCCTCCCGCCTTTTTGCCGAGGCTGGCTATTCTTCTGTTCGGGCTCTGGGTGCCCGTCCTGATCCTTAGCTCGGATCTCGTCTTCCTCCCGGGCGATAAAGCGCTTCACTCGGGACATCAACGCTGACATGGATTCTGGGGTGTCCCCGGCCAAGTCCTTCCGCAAGTCGCTGCCGGGGATCAGGGCATGCTGGAAGGCGTAGATGGCTATCGCCTCCCTTGCGCCCTCGATCTGGCTGTAGATCGCCCAGAATCGGTGGGTGAACTTGGCGAGAGTTTCGCCCTGCTTCATTCTGAGGGCGATGAGGTCCCCTTCCTTCTTGGGGACGACAGTGTATGCTTGGAACTTCTTCAGGAAGGAGAGCTGAAGCTCCTTCCAACTGGAAACCGACTGCTCTGGGAGAGAGCAAAACCACTTCAGGGGGAGGTCACCCAAACTGGAGGAGAAGATTTTGCAGTTTAGGTGACCCTCGTTTCCCCAGATGGACATCTTCTGGGAGAAGTGTCGGAGGTGTGCAGACGGGTCGGACAGTCCGTCATAGGGAACGAACCGCGGGACGGAGAACTTCTTGGGCAAGGGGGTGTGCTCGATCTCTTTTGTGAAGGGAGAGCCCCCGAGATCAGTGTGGCCACAGAGCTGCTTCTGGTCCCGCATCTCCAAGTTGTGCTGTAGAGCCAATCTGACGCGTTTGTCAAATCGCTCTTGCTCGTCGTCCTTCTCTGGAGTCTGAACTCGGTGCTTTCGCTTGGGATGGCTCGGGCTACGATGGCTATGAGGTCGGCCATCGCAGCTATGGTGACTACGGCTGTTGCTCGAGCCTTCGTCACGAATCTGGCTCCGTTTCTGGTCCATATGAGGCCTGAGGTCCTCACGAGGAGGCTGGGCTGCCCTGCTGGGAGCGTCATTCTTTTCCCTTGAGGCTCAGAGACCTCTCTCAAGGAGGCAGTTTGCACTGCCTTCAGCTGCTGCTGGAGCTCGCGAATCATCCGTTCTTGCTTCTGGAGTTGCTTCTGGAGGAGGGCAGCTTCAGGAACCTCTCCTGGGGGTTGAGCGTGGCGCGTTTCTCCTACGGCCACGGCTTTGTCCTTCCGGGGACGCTCATGCTGACGATCTTTGCGTCCGGGTGGCGCGACTTCTTCTGGTGAGATCGAGGCCTCGAGTCCCTCTTGGAGTGGGAACTCGATAAAGAGCTGAGAGCCTATGCGGCCCTCGCCTGCAGTTGCGCCATGCACCGTACGGGAGCGTCCTTGGGGAGGGACGTCCGTTGGCGGTGGTGGCAGCTCGAGCGCTGCTCTTGAGGATCCTACGCCCTTCTTAGCTTTCGGAGGCATGGCTTCTGAGAAGATGAGGTTAAGAAAGATTGTTTGGGAAGATTTGGAGAAGGTTGGGAAGGCTGGGATATTGCTTTCCCACAGACGGCGCCAATTGTAGGTGCAGAAAATTATGACCCACAATAAGAGGGTGCCTTACAGGACTTATCCGGGAAGATGATGGTGTCTGGGATGTCTGGGTGCCGTCCGAAAGCCTGAAAGAGAGTAGCAAATGGTCAGAGGACCCTGGCCTGAGCGGCGCAAGGCTCTCCGATGCCAAAGTCAGTATGTGAACTGGAACAATGGAAGGAGAGGGAGGAGAGAGACAGAGTAAGGGCTCTGGATATGAGATTATGCGTACCTTGCATGGTGTTTGAAGGTCTATTTATAGAGGTTTGGATCGTATCTCTCAGAGAATATCTTGGTGTGGGTCCCATGATCTGACTGGGAAGTCATGATCAGCCCACAAAGTAATAAATGCAGTCTAATCCGGCCCACTCAGCATTTAATGCCAGTCGGGTCAGCCCACATTGCATTAAATGCGTGTCTTGTTGGGCCAGATTGTGTTGGGCGCCTTTGGCGGTAGGAGTACCAGCGGATCTGCCCTCGGGCCTTGCCCTGATGTGGCCTCAGCCGCTGGATGCTGCCATGTGGCGATCTGGTGAAGATAGTGGGCGGCTGGATGTCGTGTCTGTCCCACTAGATCGTGACCCTATCTCTCCACGTGCCTGATGACGTGGGGAATGAGGGCCCTGTCTCTCCACGCGCCTGATGACGTGGCGCAAGTGAAAGTTCTTTCTTGCTTCGTCTACTGTCCTGGCTTCTTCTGCCGAGGTAGAGTCTTCTGCCGAGATGGCATTGAGGTGGCCCAGCCGAGGTGGACTCCTTGCCGAGATGACGCCCGAGGTGGGCCAATTCGGCACTTGTTGCCCGGAGATGCTTGATGTCGGCCAAGGCCTCTGTCCTGGTAGCCGGGATGAGATCGGTGCCACGTAGACGGCACGCGGATGGCATGTGAGGATGCCTAAACCCATCTGATGGCTGTGATTAGCTTAATCCTGTAGCTCTGGAAATCTCCCCACACAATATCTTCTTTCTCCCAATTGATTTCATAGGAAGGCCCATTTTGATGCATGAGATTTTGTGAAATAACCCAAATGATACATTAATTATTGAATCATCCTAATCATTTAGCAAGTCACTTTTTTGTGGACTGTAAGTGTGTAACCAAATCTTTTGCCCATTAAAGAAAAAGGCGGACCACTAATGAGATGGTAAAATCTAGTTCGGTTGCAATTTTCAGGCCATAAATCATGACAGCGGTAAGCCAAGTTTGCATAGTTCAGATTAATGAGGCTGATGCATAGATTGTGGAGTTTCAAGATTTATTAGACACCTTGGTTTGGCGTATGGCTATGTAATGACCAGTGACATAAATTTTAGAATAAGTCAAAAGAAAAGAAAAGATACCTCACATATTTGATCTCTCTAAATAATATGTCTATAAATAACTGCAATTTTAGGTTTATGAATTGACCCTTGTGTTGTGTTGCCAACACACTCATGATTGACTGGTATTGGCATTTCAGTTACATAGACATGCGCACATGGGACATTGTAGTCAAAGTATCACCTTTAGACCAGTAGCCCGGCTAGAAACAAAGAAAAAGAAAAACGAGCTTAGTGTTGCAATGTTGGTGTTGTTTGTTAATAAGGGGAACATGGACTGTGTTGGCATTTGTGGTGGAACCCACTTGTGTTTGCATGTGGATGGATCCCACTCACAAAGATACACCCCTCACAAGGAGTCTCATGGTGATAAGGATAAGGATAGCTTGAGTTTTATCCAACTCTCTATCTCTTTATCATATCTACATTCAAATTCGAATTGAGAGATGATTATGATACTTATTAGCCCGGGCTATATCGAGTATTTTGAAAATTTTAAGACAAACAATTTTCTAAATTATATATATGTATAAATATATTATTTTATAAAAAGAAATGTTTGTAAAAGGTTTTACTCGATGAGTTGAATAAGCACATATGTGGGTTGAACACGACTCAAGGGTATGAGTCAACATCCAATCCGGTGTGGTCATGCGAGTGTCTAGGGCAGACTGATGTGTCGGTGAGTTGGTGTATTCTAGTCAGATGGCGACTTAGTGTACATTCTCTCCGTGAATAGGCATAATGGAGGTCCCACTCTTCAGGTCCATTTTTACTTTATAGAATTTGATGATAGAAATCAGTGATCAAATGGAATGAATCTTGTTCGGTGCGAGTGGGAGATGTTGGCATTTGTGGTGGAACCCACTTGTGTTTGCATGTGGATGGACCCCACCCACAAAGATACACCCCTTACAAGGAGTCTCATGGTGATAAGGATAAGGATAGCTTGAGTTTTATCCAACTCTCTATCTCTTTATCATATCTACAGACTAGTTATAGAAGCTTAACAATAAGTTACTCAACTCCTGGTCATAGATTGCTAAAAGTTTTTCAATTAACCATCATCGGCCTCCCTAGAGCAAAAATCCTGAGTCCATCATTGTCTGTGCTTGCTTTGTACAAGGTAAAGTGAGGGAGAGAGTGGTAAAGTGGCACTCCATAGTGGGCCCATATATCGAGAATCCAAGCCGCTTTGAAATAAATGCCCGCCAAATATACAAGTATCCCAAATTTTACTCCATTTGATTAAAACTGTGTTTAATTAAAGTGGGAGCACATTTATTTTGAGTAGTTCAGGTTAATTTTCAATAATCGCGCTCTACTATGGGGTCCCACTACTTTAACTAGGGATTTTTCTAAGTCAGACTCATGGGATATGGACTCTGGAGTTTTGGTTGATGGGAGCTCCTCTTTAACTGATTCAATCTTTATTTATGACACGCTTCACTAATAAGTATCTTCAGAGCTAGTTAGAAGATGTATGGGAAAACAGAAGTCTAATAAAGTAAGGGTTGTTTTGTGCATATTATGGGATTAGATGCATTTGAATTTCCTCTTTCATTCCATTTGAAGCAATTCATAAACTTGAAAAACTAAAGAAATATTGAAGTTATGACCCTTTATGTTGGGAAGATTTTTATTTCCGAGTAAAAGGTTCGAATGAGGATTCTTACCCTCAGAAAGAAATTAACATACTACTTTGAAACCCTGCCTCCACTTGCACAAAAAAAGTCTTGGGCGAAAATCACTCTATCGTCATCTTTTTAATATTTCTTTTGTTTGTGTGGTCATGTTGAAATTTAAGAAACATCTCACTATAAATCCACATATTTGTTTGGAATAGAAAAATAAATACAAGCATGCCGTTTATATGCTCCATTCAAAACCATCCAAATTATTATGTCCCTTTTAGATATGAGGGCTAATGCTCGAACAAATAGATTGGGGTGATCATAACAATCTTTCATTAATTAAATGATCATAATCTTGTAGGCGGTTATCTGAAAGAAATCGTGTGGCCTGCATACCATGGATCCCACATTAGATCAAGTAGATGGCAATGGCCAAAAGAGATTAACAATCCCACTAAGGACCGACTTGGTATTTCGTAAATAAGATAGGGATCTGCAGTGATCTAAGATTAGCATATAAGATTTTATCTCCATGTAGGAAACTCAAAGATGGATCAGGGCACGTGGGCTTGTTGGCGGAAAAGTATTTAGGAAGCATGACTCCTCATAATTGTCTATATAAAGAAGATGAGAGACCTAAATCATGCATTATACTAAGATCCTGTTGCAAGAGATCCGTGGAGACTTCCAACCATTTGGAATGCGCTTATTTCTTTTGCTGCGTGTTACAAGGGAATTTTATTTCCATGAAATAGTAAAATTGAATGTTTTGTGCCGCAAAGAATTCACAACAAAATGTCCTTGTTAGTTCCCACTTTTTAAAAGATGCTAGACATGTTTGTATAGCAAAGAAGGCACCCCATCAGCTGCCTAGTGTGGTTGCTTTTTGCTCAAAATTTACATATTTCTCTCACTTCAAGGGCAGCGCAAAGACAAAAGTTAGCAAAGAAGGGAGGAAAAAGGACGTAAGAATATTGGATGTGAAAAATCCTTTTGTTGCACGAACATGCTCTAAAATAGCCTCACATATGCTTCCCCACGAGAAATGCCACATACAAAATGAGTACTCAAATGTTACAGCTGAATTTTGGTACATGTATTATTTATGTCTGTCAACTTGCATTCCATCAGCAGTAGTGTGTAAAGACTAAAACATTATATCTTGAGATTTTCTTATGTTGCCAACCTTTCCATATGATCCTTCAAGATTTTCTTTTGTTGCCAACCTTTCCATCTAATCCTTAGTGTCTGTTTTGGCATATATAGCCGTAGAAGAGGAAACCTGGTTCTCCTCTTCCACGGCTCTGGATATCCTACTAGGTAGGGTTAGAAAATCTACCGAGGAAAAAGGCTCTTCATAAGTGGAAAAGGAGGGATTTGTCTGAAATTTCATTGCTGCACCAAACGTTGAGTACAAGGTGCAGCACCCCTTTTCCGCTAAAATGGGCTCTGCACAAACAGACCCTTAGTGAGCTGTGAAAAAGACCAAGATCCCCCTGAATATATGGTGCCCACCAATTGGATCGGGACATCAACATAGAGAGAATTTCCTAAATCGTATATCAAATCTCACTAAGAGAAAAGATCAAGTCCATGAGGTAGGGTACAGTTGTAACCCAACCAATCCTTTTTTTTTTCTTTTAGAAAATCCAACCCATATTGTAAGCAACGCTTGACCACAGATTAAATTTCTATATGATATATGTAGATAGATGTAATAATTAGTTTAGTTTATTGATAATAACTATCTCACGAAGGGCCCACAAAAGAAACTTCTATAGCAAGTCAGCCTTTATTCAATGATTAAGATTTTCAGATAAACTTGAAACTTAGTACATCATGGGCATATTCCAACAATCCACCCCACCCATCTACCATGCATATAGATGAGACAGTGGACCGGGCAAGAAGTTTGGACTCGATCATTTCTGTTTGTGTTGTGGTGGTCACATGACTCATGTCCTTTTCATGAATAGACAATTCCCTACATATCTAGCTATATGGTATCTATACTGTGTGTCTAACTTTGGAAGCAAGGGTATCCACAGCATCTTTGCCACTTATAATATGGCAGCACTTCTGTAGCTGTTTCTGTTCCACCTTAATGTAGCTATTCATAAATGCAAAATCCCAAGTTGAGCGCAATCCCATTTTTGTCACCATTTTTATCAAATTATTAGGGAAGTGAAAGTGTGCAGCCCCACCAACAAAGATAGAAAATAATAAACTTTTAGGTCCTTATCTGCACCCATCAAGGTTTCCATATACTCCAGAAAACAGTTTCAGCCAATGAAATAAGGAGTGCAGTACTATGCCAACTCATTTCCTAATAAAAGATACTAAAGCAACAAATCCGATTGTACTTGATGATGCCAAAATAGGGTTTCGGACCCCACCGGTCACGTAATAAATGCTTAAATGCAATAATTATAGAAGAGAGAGAAGGGATTATAGTGGTTCGGTCAAAATGACCTACGTCCACTGCTGAAAGGCAGAGATTGCCTGTGGTGTTTTACTTCCTCAATGATTTCGGGTTACAAACTAGAGGAATACAAGAGTTGAAGTGAATGGGAAGATCTTAGTTGCCCCCAAGTGCTGGTGGGGCTCTTGATTTATAGCCTACCCTAAGACGGACTGCAACGTTCGCCCTTTGAACCCTCGAACTGCCCTCGCGCTGGACGAGGCAGGTGAGGAACTGCCATCGCGCTGGACGAGGCAGGTGAGATATCTCTCCGCAGGACCTGTTAGGAGCGAAACTGTTTCCAAAGCAACGTGGCTGCCCTGACTCGGTCTCTTCGTGGACTAGCACCTGGGCTTCAGCGGATGGAATCGGATCTCAACGGAACTGACGGATCGAGTTCTTTGGCCTGACCTATCATCCTGGAATGGGTCACTTGGACTTGGATCGGATCACTGGACCCGACTCACCATCACTATTCGGATCTTGAGTCTGACTCGTCAGTACTCTCTCTGTGTCTCTCAATTGTTAAGATGAGCAATCAGATTTGGGATACAACTGGGATTGGGTCTGACTTTCTGTCATCTCAAATTTATCCTGCAATGGAGAATTGGCCAACCCCAAACTGGGCTTGAGAAGCTTTGGCCAGTGCCAGAGATGATGCACTACTCAACTGGAAAGTGATAATCCATCTAATCAATAGAAGGGAGCAAAAACATAGGACGGGAGAGGGTAATTTTCACTTTGAGACCCTCAGTCTCACATGGAGATTTTGATATACGCTTTTAATTCATTGAGTCCTGCTTTATAGATTTATAGACAGCATGGATTGTAAACTTAATGCCATTAATGTGTAGGGGGCCCTAGGTAAAGGAAAAGTGGGGGTGGGTGGGGGTCGGAAATATATATGTTTTTTTTTGCAAGTTCACTATATATTTCACTCTGCTTGACCCAATAACTTGTGGACAATAACTACAGAGACCTGCTGTTATCTTATGTCTCCTTGGGATGAGTTTTCCACTCTCCTAATTAAGAGGAGTAGGCTTGCACGATGATTTGCAATTTGCAAGTCCATTCTCTACCTCCCATTTCACTACAAGAAAAACTGCTTATAGCGGGGGCCGGTGGCCGCCGGTAAAAACGAGAATGACCGCCGGTAAATGTTTTACCGGCGGTCACTATAGCCGCCGCGTAGCGAGGGTACATGTCGGGTGGGTATAAGTTTTAGCGTCGGCCAGTGATCGCCGCTATTGTTTTTATTAGTGGCGGCTCTGACCGCCGGTAAAAGAAATCCGTCGGTTGTTAAGACGACGCAGAAAATTTTTAGCGGTGCCTATTGGCCGCCGGTAAAAGTAAAATTGACCGCCGGTAAAAAATATTTTTTTTAGCGACGGTCGTTTGAGCGCCGCTAAAAATAATATTTTTTTCTCTCCTGGCCGCCGGTAATAGCAAAAATGGCCGCCGTTAATAAATAATTTTTCTTTAGTGGCGGCAACTTGGCCGCCGCTAAAAGATGTTTTTAACGAAAAAAATACTGCTTTTAGCGTCGATCTTGTGGCCGCCGCTAAAAGCTGTATTTTTTTTTTTTTTACAAATATCAGCCCATCAGAACATGAAACACAGAGCATTCAAAAAAAAAAAAAATTTGCCTACCAACAAAGACAATATATATATAACAGTAGCATTCACATAGTTAGCATCTACATCAGATCTGCAACATTGATCATCTGTTTTTGGATCAAACACTTTACACCTAATCAGTTCTCAACTAGTTAGTTATGCACCATCATTGTCAATTTCATGCATAAATATATGTACAATAGCAAGCTAAGCTTGGGCTCACATAAATTGTCAACTTAATTAAAGCCAAGTTCATCAATATTTATCAAGATGTGTTCTGATGTTTATCAAGTCAAATATCTCCTTCTACCAAAATAAATAAATAAATCAAAGTCAAATAACTCCAGCACGTATGATCAGACATAAATATGTGCTTAGATTTTACTGAGAGATAATCACATTCCTTTTTCTCCCTATTTTGATCAATTAAATGATGAGACTATAGCTGGGAGTTAGGTCCACTTATCCTCATTTAGTTACTAAAGATCATCATCAACAACAACCACGACGAGTTGACGACGGCGGTAACAAAGACTTATCCCAACTTGTTGGCATAAATTCCATTTTTCCATTCCAATATGTTTTAAGTCAAATTCTTAGATATGTTGCACTTCTTTATATCCATCCTTACTAATTTTATTCATGTCTCGTGTATATTAAAGATAGCTAAAGGACATAAGATCGAAAATTAACCATATCCAGGACAATGATACATTACCTCATATCCCATTCATGCCATACTATTTACATTCAAAACTCAATGGTTTTCATTTTTAAACCTTTTAACTATGGTCAGGAATGGAAATCCAGGTCATGTTGGTGCCAGATATGCAAAGCATATACAAATATGCAAGATATCTGAACTCCCATTCAACAACACAAAAATCAACAATAAACCTTTAATTCATATATGTATCATATAAAATACTCAGAAGTCATGCTCAAACTACTGAATAACAGCCTCATGTGATCATTCCTATTACTGTGATACTGTCACTACATACACATACAGTAATTGGTTTTATATGTTCAGGATCATGTCTTCAGCGTATACAGATATTCAGTACTTCTCTGATGAGTACATCAAACTGATTAAGAGTTAATCATTCAACACTAGAAAGAACTTCTAGTGCAATAATTGTCAAATGAACCATGACTTTCAAGGTCCATCCACTTAAATATTTGTAACGGTTTTGTAAACTTTGTAAGGGTTTTTCGTGCCAAATTTATGTTACTGATTCATAACATTTCTAAGAGTGGGATCATAGAGAGGGCACAAGTTCTTGGCGGCACTGCTCTTCAACATCTAAGTCTGCATGGAGTTTCCTAGCGCGCTCATGAGACTGCTTGTAAAATAGTTAAGTACCACTAACTAGAGCTGTTTACAATGGATGCTATAAAATATAATATTGGCACAGAGCATTAACAGAAAGATCATATTAACATAGCAACAAACTCAGACCTGGTCAAGCTTAGTGGTATACTCCCTTCTGATATGAGAAACCAACTCAATAGCATCTGGGTCCAATTCTGGGTGAATATCTGCAATATTGGCCATCATGAAGGTAGCAGGATTCTTTCTTCGGAAGCCTGATAGCAAGAATTTTAGATTGTTGTCAACATTCAGGGGGGAAAAGTAAATCAAATATGGAAGGCAATATCAACGTCTGTCAAAGTGCCTAACTGGCACATCAAGATCCTTTGTGTAGTAGCCCTGTGCTTGGCCTTGGCCAATACAACATCTTCTATTGAGGCACATAATTAGCACATGCCTGGTCCTGATTAAGGCTGATCACGGCTGGGTCAGGGCCCTCTTTATTGGTAACAAAAACTTCATTAATGGGCCTACTTCTAAATATCCAATCCTACAAAAAAAACAAAGAAAATGAAAAAAATTCAAAATGGGATGGGAACAAGTGTGACTGTGAGAACTGGGTGGAGAGACACCTAAGAGACCAGTGGGAGTTGGATGACACCTAGGGTCAGCTTTTGAGCCCTACCTATTGACTTTGGTTATAAACACCATAAAATAGATAATTTAGTGCAAGAAAGCAAGCAAATGATAACTTACAACTTCGAAGGCTAATATATCCACAATTAATATAGAAATGGATAGACAAATATCCATAGCCCTTGATGGCCTTAACAACCTCCAACGCATCAGAGAATAGACATATTTTAGAGAAACCATCCCCTTTGATGGACTTGAGCGTAAACGAGTTGCTCCCGCTTTGATTGTTTTTCCCCTGCATCTGAATAAGAAAGCATGACTAGAGAAGACCAAGATAGATTGCATAGACATGGCATATTTTCCATTAAGAATATAAAGAAGATCACAGAACAAAGTTTTATGGTTTGAAGCAGACTCACAACAAAACCAGCCGAGGGCTCTAAAAATGGATGCGGACTCAACCATGTTTGCGGATTGCTAGCACCTTGTCCCCCACAACACAGATCAACACTGTCTTCCTGTATTTAACCATGACAAGTGTGTCCAATTTATAGGACCCAAAAATTGATTCTTTTGATCAGAGCTTCAAGTAACAGACTACCCTGTGCTGGGCAATCTCCCATGGGGGGGTTTCCTTGTCTAAATCATCTGAACTTAAAGTTATTGTAAACACCAACATATATACATTTTATTCAGTTGGATGAAAAGTACAACTGATATTCAAATGCTTGAATTTTTGAAAAAAAATGATTTTGATCTTCTAGCATAATTGCAAATCTCCTCAAAAGCCTCTTGCTTTTTCCCAATAATAAAAGAAAAAAAGAAAAAAAAAGCGCATCTAGAGCCCAAAAACCATGGGAATCCACCAACTAAGTGACTTGAAGGGGGACTTGATTCACCATTTCTCAAGTCTGAGTCAACTTGAACTCGGCTGATTTTTGAAACTAGATAGTGGGCTAGGATGAGATTTTTTATATCCATACTCATCATATCACTAGAATAAACTGTTTGTATTGAATTGGAGACTGGAGATGGAACTTCCATTATTTACCACACGTTGGATATGTGCAAGTGAACCATCGCATGGCTTGCCTCCAAAACACACAAAACTGTTTGATGAGTGGCCACCTGATGAAACAGTTGAATAAATTCTAACACAGGTAACTAAGATGAAATTAAATCACAATATATAGTTCAACTTGATACATGCCCATTAATTACCACATGGGATATGTGCATGCCAACCATCATATGGCATGCTTGTACAAGTACAACACACAGTTGTCTGATAAGTAGCCACCTGATAAACAGCTGAATAAACTTTAAGACAGGAGACTCAGGGGAAATTAAATTCAACTATATACATGTCCATTTCAGATTTGAGAAGCTAATGAAAAAAAATTTTGTCAGCCAAGTTGAAAAGATACCTTTGACAACACATGAGTCCCAAGGTTGTATAATGCCGGTATTGGGCCTCATGAAGTACTTCTTAGGAGATGTGGTTTTGACCTAATCAAACAAAGAAAAACACAAATTCTAAGTCGATCTGTTACAATTCAATAACTTACTACTAATAATAAAAACATAGTCTTGGAAGACAAAATAGCTGCAAGATTTGGAATAGAAAGCAGTAGTAACTACTTTATAGGCAACATGATGTTGTGTGTTGTTCACTACTTTGAGCTCAACAAGAGTGCGTGGGAGGTTCCATGGCTCCATCCGCCCTTCAACCACCGCCAGAAAAGGAGATGAGACCTGATAGCAGAACAAATATACATACATATTCAAGGAAAAAGAATTGTTTTTCTCGCATGGAGTCATTCATACATATTAAAAATCCAAATAGTCGACTATTTTTCTTTTGAATATGGATGTGCTGAGTTTCATTATTAGCTTTCTATTTGCAAGTATTAAGCCAGGGGATCATGACAAACCTGGCTGCCCTTTTTTGGGCATGATCTATCCCTGGTAGAGCATGTCAGATTGATGGTCTAAATGCAGAGATGAACTTGAAAATATTCATGGCATAAACATACTATGCATATCCTCTGGTTGAACATCATACATTTGTTTGGACTGATGGATAGATGGACATAGATAAATGGATAGGTCTGGTTTCCATGTTTTTAAGTAGGCCCATACTGCCAACTTGCTTTCATTGGATTATGCCGATTGTGATGCTTTGAGGAACATCCCATGTAAAGACCAAAATCAGCACAGTGAATTCAAATATGCTGCTTCCTTTGTTTAAAATAGGCGATAAAAAGAAAAAATATGGCTGTTAGTTCAGTCAAATCATAGAGACACAACCAAGGTGGAGCTGTACCTCCCAAAAATGATGCCCAAGGGCTGGGCTAGCCATAAAACCCAAAAGCTGTACACAAAAGCAACCCAAAAGAAGTAGAAACCAATATCCACTCCAATTCATAGACTTCTAAAATTGAATGACCATCATGACTACTGTGCTTTTAATAAATAACAGTTACATAAAAAACACATATAAAAAATAAAAGTTGTTGTTTTGCACACACACTTGTGTTAAAAAAGCAAGTATATGTTAATGATTCACTCCATATGTCTGACGTACAATGATTTCCGCTGATTTCTCATCAACAGGAGTCCCGTCCTTCCGACTATGGGTGCGAATGAAGAGATCCGCCCGAGAAGGTATACTCCCATCAGTCCTGCTCCGAGTCTATCCATGTACAAAGTTAATTTCATTAAAAAGTTGAATGTCAATGTAAATTCTAAAATAATAAATAATATAATGAACCCATATACCTCCTCATCTCTATGTTGAGCAAAACTCTTAGTCCCCCCTGTATGTTTAATTGTTTGTTGACTACGATTGGCCTTATTTTTCGAAGCCACAACCTACATGTATTCAACAATATTGCAACAATTTAAAGACACAAGCAAAAACAAGTCTTTCATGTTCAAAATATTTTAATAATGGTTTCATACCTGAACCTCTGGAGAGCTCCAGTATTGCACAAGCCAGGCCCAATCTTCACTAGAAACGTTAGGGGGTAAATGTTGATGTTGTTAGTCATCTGTATTCCACGAAGAATAGTGCTTATCCTTAATGTCCTTTTTATAATCTCTGTATTTCTTCCCTAAACTTTGTAGAACCCACTTTTTCCTCTCATCATCAACCACCGCGTAGTCCTGACTTTCAAGATTAAATAAGGATCACGTGAAGTGATTAACTAAAGAAGGGAGATGTACTAGTATGCAAAAATACTCATTACTATATACCTGAATATGCTTCCACATTTTCTCTTTTGCTTGCTCTGGAACGTCAGCCCATTTCGTCACCTGTAATGGTGCATAACCGGGTGTCCTTACAATTATTCCGCATAATGTGGCAAAAGGCCTAGCATTTTCACCTATAGGTTGCCCTTCTGCATTGAACTGCACAATTAGTTTATCATCGGGCCGCCTATTAAACAACTTAATGCCTCGGTTGCTCCCTCGAGTCCTCTTTTTCCCAATGTTAGAATCTGTTTCCAAAGAAGAAGAGTTGATAACCCATACAATAGTAAAGAATAATCTGGTATTTTTGATCTATCAAATTTATGTATACTTTTATCTATCAAATTTAAGTAATCTTACTTGAAGTGCTGCCAACCCCCCCAACCTCTGTAGGGGTAGGCTGACTCTGGGTCTCAGATGGCCCCTCTGTAGGCTGTGGAGGGGGATGTACGGAGGAACTCTGACTAGATCTGCTTCTGCTTCGACGAATCATGGCTATCTATTTAAGTACCTAAATCACATAATCAAATATAATCCATCAAATCAGAATATGGATTTGAATTAAATAAGTAGACAATAAATGGGTAATAATGTGACAAAAAACATATTTTTATACTCTTACATCTTAAAAGCATTGACATCTTAAAAGGATTACATGTATATTATACATGCTCAATAGAGGTATCAACAAAAGACACTAAATTCCATTAGAATGTGATAGCAAAGAAAAAAAATTAAAAAGGACAAAATAATTGAGTGAAAGCATCATATTTTTAATATATAATTAGGAGGATTTTAAGAATCTAAACTCAAGTGCAATACCTACTAGCAATCTTAATCATCACCAACAGTAATAGAGATGCCATCTCCATCTTCATCGTCAGTAGAGGTATCATCTCCTTCACCATCATCAATAAATGTATCATCTACTTCATGTTCTTGGGTTTGATGAGGAAGAACAATATTTGCATCAAGAACCACTCCTTCGATCTCAGGTCTATTCCAAGTGATAACACCATCATTGGTGTCTACCATATCTGTTGATTCAATGTGCAAATCGAGTTCAATTTGTTGGCAAGGATCCGCTTCCGACTCCATATTGTATAAGTCTCGGGGTTGTATCTTTATCGCAACATGCCAATTGGAATCGATGGTGTCTTGGATGTAAAAAACTTGGTGCGCCTGATTTGCAAAAATAAATGGTTCATTGGTATTTAAGGTCCGTGAGAAGTTCACACAGGTGAATCCATACTCATCTTGCTTGATTCCCCTACCACGGTTCATTACATCCCACCAATCACATTTGAATAACACGATCCGATTCCCACCGACATATTGTAACTCCATAACATCGTTTAAGACGCCATAATAGCCAACATTGCCAGTCATCGGGTTCAAGTCTCTTGCACTTGCAAAGCTCGATGTCTCAGCAGTTAAGAAAACTCCACTATTTTGAGTTTTCCTTTGTCTCTCGCGATCTTTTGTGTGAAATCTAAAGCCATTTACGATGTACCCCTTAAAGCACCTCACTGCTCGAAGTGGAGGCATAGCTAATGATTGTAGTTGTTCATCTATATGCTCACCATCTAGTTGCATCTGTGTAACCTATTTGGATTGGACAAGGAAATTAATACATCTCCATCAAATTATTCACAACTATGACTACACTTAATAGGAAAAATGCATATTATATACAACACTTACATGGCGTTCGAACCATTTACCAAATTCCTTAATATGAGTGCGGTCCACATCCCTTACACTTATACGACCACCATGAGCATCCTTAATCATCTGTTTATGTGTCCTGCACAATAACTCATTTTTATCATAATCCAAATGAGAGGAAAATGTTAAGTTTACTATATATATTGTTTCACTAGATTGGCAAGTAGCAATCTTACTGAACAAATGGGGTGACTTCATCACAGTTGTTCAACACATATAGATGAGCCTGCTCCCACTCATCTGTACTTAGCGTGCGCAAGGTTGCCTTCCCTAAGGCACGACCGGTCCCTGCGAAAATGGAAAACTTTTCATGTGATTCAGCATCACCACCATCGTAATTTTGAACCAGTCGGTTGAACCTTGTCTCAACCTCATGCAAGTATCTGGAGCAAAATGTCGAACATTCTTCTGAAAGGTACCCTTCCGCTATTGAACCCTCCGGGCGACTTCTATTACGTACATATGATTTCAGCGTGTGCAAGTACCTATGGCAATATAATTGTTAATGTTATTGCCAATACATTATTGAAATGAAAAGTTGATATTATATATATACAGACCTCTCGATTGGATACATCCATCGGTATTGCACTGGTCCGGCAAACTTGGCCTCATCGGCTAGATGAATAGGCAAATGGACCATAATATCAAAAAATGCCGGTGGAAAGATCATTTCCAATTTACAACAGTGTTAGAGCAATCTGGGATTGAAGTTGTTCCAACTCTGAGACCTTCAGAACTTTCGAACACAACTGCCTAAAGAAAGCAGATAATTGAATCAAAACTGAACACACATCCTTGGGTAAGAGTCCACGTATTGCAAGCGGAAGTAGTTGTTGCATAAGAACATGACAATCGTGACTCTTCAGCCCCGAGATCTTGCATTGTTTGACTTGAACACATCGTGCAATGTTCGACGAATAATTATCTGGAACCTTCACCTCCTTCAAGCATTGACACAACTTTCTTTTCTTATTTAAAGACATTGAGTAGCATGTAGAGGGTAATACCAACCTGTTTCCTTCCTGTTTTGGGTGGAGATGTTCCCTTATCCCCATTAATTTTAGGTCAAGACGAGCTTTTAAAGTGTCTTTTGTTTTCTCCTCCATGTTCAACAGTGTCCCTACCACACTGTCACACAGTTTTTTCGATGTGCGTAACATCTAGATTGTGCCGCAATATAAGATCTTTCGAATAAGGCAATTAGAAGAAAATACTCTTCTTCTTCCAATTCTTTGGCAATTTGCACTCATCCCTTTTTCTCTTCCTCCCCATATTATCCTTATCTGCCTTACCAAATGTGATTTGCTCATAGTCACACAATTGATCAAGTACATCATCACTAGATAATGCATTTGGCACACTTCTCGATTCCTTAAATCCATTAAAAGATCTGTTATTGTGTCGGAGCTTATGATCAAGTGGTAGAAATCGACGATGTCCCAAGTAACACCACTTACGTCCATTCTTCAATCTAACCGAACAGGTGTCCTTGTTGCAAGAGGGACATGCTTTTTCCCCTTTAGTGCTCCATCCTGATAAGTTAGCATATGCGGGAAAATCACTAATAGTCCATAAGACTGCTGCATGCATCTGGAAATTTTGTTTTGAAGAGGCATCGTATGTCTCAACTCCATCTGTCCATAATTCCTTCAACTCCTCTATCAATGGTTGCATGTAAACATCGATGTCGTTCCCAGGAGACTTAGGGCCAGGAATAAGCAATGACAACATGAAAAATGATTGCTTCATACACATCCATGATGGCAAGTTGTATGGAATGAGAATGACCGGCCATGTGCTGTGAGCATTAAAAGGATTGAAACCATCGCTCGCTAAACCGAGTTTAACATTACGAGGCTCCAAACCGAACATCGGGATGACCATGCCTCAGAGTCTGCAGGATGCCTCAACACCCCATCCTTTATGCGGCCCTGATCATGCCATCTCATGTACTCGGCTGTTTTTGAAGACATAAATAACCTCTGAAGCCTCGGTTTCAATGGAAAATAACGCAAAATCTTTGCAGCTATCTTCTTATCTTTTGTAGACGAAGTTACAGCCTGTTTAGTAGCAGACAATTTCCACCTAGACTCACCACATACGGTACATTCATTCGTATTCTCATATTCCTTCCAATACAGCATACAGTCATTTGGGCAAGCATTTATTTTTATGTAGTGGAGGCCAAGATCCCGAAGTATCTTTTTTGATTCATAGTGGTTCTTGGGCAACATTTCACCAACAGGAAGTGCCTCTTTTAATAACTCAAGTAACATGTCGAATGATTTGTTACTCCATCCGTTAAGACACTTCAAGTGAAATAACCGTACAATGAAAGAAAGTTTTGAGAATTTAGTGTAACCCGGGTATAGTTCATTCTCGGCATCCTTCAAAAGTTTGTAAAATTTCTGTGCTTCCAAGTTGGGCACATCCGGAATGCTTTCTTCCGGTGATTCATTATCTCCCCCACCATCTAAGTTTGGCATTCCGAATGCATCCTGTAACATTTCATGCATATCATCGCCCTCCTCAGACTCATCACTAATATATTCACCTCCATACATATCCTCCCCATGGCTCGTCCAATTGATGTATCTCTGCATTATCCCATTCCATAATAAGTCACCATGCACATCTTCTCTATTTTTATAGTACTTGTTGCAACATTTAATGCATGGACACAGGATCTTGTCATCATCTGTTGCATGGTCAAACGCAAAATTTAGGAACTCTATAACACCATTTAGATACTCAGGGCTCGATCTTGACTTGTGCATCCAACTTTTATCCATCTTAATATCCGGTTCAAGCCGTCACCTACCGACCAAAAACAGATGATCACATGAAAATCTTAGTAACAAAAGAGGCAAGGCAAACTCAGTGTTTGACTGGCCCAAAACACATTCACTCCTCAAAAGTATGATTCAACACAAACCAAGCAGGCTTCCAACACCCTTGTGGAAACTTTAAGAACATATTTAAAGGACTATAACCTTAGATCAGTCATCAATGCTTCATTCAAGTGAGTTGATACACTTATAGTCAAAATTCAAATTAAAGCAAATCTCACTTAAACTGGTTTTAAAACCCTAACCCAAGCCACTAGTAATCTTCGTATGGAAATCTTTTACTCCCAAGTATGTTTTGATACCATGTTAAAGCATACTTGGGAGTAAAAGATTTCCATACAATTCGATACTCTACTACACCTCAATAGGATTGGACATAACTTTCTCAAAATGGACCGGTTTACACAGCACTTCTATGAAACAAGCGAAAGGAATAGAGACCCAACATTAAGAAACAATTAAACAGTTCAAAGAGACATTTACTAGATAACTTAACTTTGAATTTGGACATATGTACCAAAAGAAAGCAAAAATAGAAAAAAACCAGTAAGCCCATGACATGTAATTACATAAAAAAAGAAAAAAATGATAAAAGAAAACCTCATTTACAACTAACAAACATAAATAGAAGGTCTTTACCAATAGAAGGAATTCTCTCTTTTTTGTCTTCATTACATATTTATTAATTGGGAATCTTGTATGGAGTGATGAATGGTTTTTTCTATTTTATGAGGATGTCAACAACCTTTTCATGGTACATATAATCTTCATGACATAAATAGCAACTTCTTGATAAAAATGAGATCAAATTGTCACAAACAATATGAAAAATCCTTTTCATGGTACAAATAAACTATATGAATACATTACAGTCTGCAACACAATTTGTAGAAATAAATAAAGTGCATCTCCAAGCCCAATTGGACTTGAGTAGATCCACAGAACCATCATTTCCAAAGTATCAGTGCATCCATAGGCACAAACATACATGAAACACTTGATGAAAAGAAAAAAAATAGAGAAAGAAAAGAGATTAAATTGCACTGATGCTACCGTTCAAAGTATAAGACATCCATTACATGGAATGATTTTCTGCAGCTTTACATAAAACAAAACTTTTGATAATCTACATCATCTCTCTACACAGTTTTCGTGTCCACGGGTGCATGATGCATCAGGTGGTCCACCCAGCTGTACATCCACAAAATAAATCTCCAGACTCACAAACCACAAAGACATGACAAATACAAAATCTGAACAGATAATTTTTAATTGCTCATTGGTTACATACAATCTTGACTTATGGGTCATCGAATCATTAGATGATAATCTCACTGCAAAAGTATCAGATTTTGGAGCTTCAAGATTGGTCCCTATTGATCAAACACAAATAACCACATTGGTACAAGGGACTTTGGGGTATTTGGACCCTGAGTACTTCCAAACAGGTCAATTGACAGCCAAGAGTGATGTATATAGTTTTGGGGTTGTTATTGTGGAGCTCTTAACAGGAGAGAAGCCTGTCTGTCCTAATAGATCCCTAGAAGAAAGAAATCTAGCTATGCATTTCATTTCTGCAATGAAAGAGAATCGCCTCCTTCAAATTTTACCGGACGAGATACTACATGAGGGTCAACAAGCACTACTAATTGCCATGGCTCAACTTGTCAAGAGATGCTTGAAACTTAAGGGGGAAGAAAGGCCTACAATGAAGGAAGTAGCGGTGGAGCTCCAAGGGTTAAGAGGCTTTCAAGACCATCCTTGGGTCAAAAACAATATTGGGGAGAATGAGAGCTTACTGGGTGGAGCATCACATGATTGCACTAGTGAAGCTTGTGGGCAGTATAGTGTAGAGAACAGTCTCTTATCTACATTGGAGGATGGGCGATAGGTAATTCTTAGGACATGTTTCCCGTTGATTGAACTAAGGTGAGTTCTTATCAAGAGCAGTGAATTGTATAAGTGTGATTTTAGTACTGTATTGTATTACTTTTCTCTTATTTTTTTTTATTTACAACCTCGATGAACATTGTACTCTTTGTATTTTCTAATCAAAGCATATAATCTATATACTAAAATCAGATGTACAGATGAGAACGAAGAATCAAAGTACACATAAACAATGACCATCTAAAAGGCCTGAAGAAGAAAATGATTGAACTCTACAAAGTCACACAAAAATCAAACTATTCATATTCACATCCGGGATAAAGAGACCTGGAAAAGAGAAAAAAAAAAAAAAAACGTACTAGAATCCTAAAAAACATCACAAAGACACAGATGAAGAAGTTAATCACAAACCCCATAGAAACGAGTTGTTCAGAAATTAAAAGGAACAGATAAAATAGAACCCAATCACATTCAAATTCATTGAGATCACTCAAAAATCAAATGACCCAGATGAAGAAACTAACAAAGACCCCACAAAAGAGAGAATTTCAAAGAATAAGAAACACCCAGATCGAATAGAACCCAATCAAGTTCCAATTCGTTGAGAACCACTCAAAAATCAAATGACCCTGATGAAGAAACTAATCAAGATCCCAAACCGAGATCAAATAGAACCCAATCAAATCTGAATTTGCTGAAAACCACTCAAAAGTCAAATGACCCAAAGGGTAGAAAGGGGCGGAGAACCTCCAATGCTGTTGTGATTTGAACATCCGGCGACGGAGCGAGCGAGAACGGGGAGAGAGTCGAGCGTTTGGTCGGAGATCGGTAACGACATGCCGATGCAGACAGTTGAAGTGGTCGCTCCATCGATACCGAGGACAAGTTCAGGAGAAGAGTCTCTGTGCAATCCTTTAAAAACCGAATCGAATCCAAAACAACTAGCAATCCTTTAAAAAAATTCCACCAGATCGAACCTTCCACGGCTCAAATCTCTCGCCTTTCAGCAAAACCGAGCCAGAAAACAGTCGATTGCAGTAAAAAAATCATTCAAAACTCAGAACACAGAGCAGGAAATCAAAGGTTTTACAAGAGAAAAGCAACCGTATTTAAGAAAGAATCCATAACAAAGAAGCAGATCGTCAGATCTATGTGGAAAACAAAGGTTTTACAAGAGACAGAAGGAATTGATTGTGTGGGAATTTCTTACCCTGAAAACGTGGCTTCAGATTTGTTGCAGAAGGGAAAGGAAGGAGGGTTTCAGATTTCTTCAAGAACGTGGCTAATGAGAGACGTGAGAGAAGAGATGGGGAGGGATGCGCTGGGAGAGAGAAGAGATGGGGAGGGCCAGAGAGATGAGAGAGTGAGAGAGGAGAGATGGAGGTCGGCTTGTGCGCAGGGGAGAGAACGAGAGAGCAAGAGAGGGTTGTGTGGCTGAGAGACGTACGGTGAGGGTTTAGAGTGAGAAGCGCGCGGGGGATATTAGAGTGAGAAGCGCGCGGGGGATTTTAGGTGTAAGTTTTTTACCGTCGGGGGCCACTTATGGCCGCCGCAAAAAATAAGTTTTAGCGACGGCCAACACATGATTGACGCTAAAAATACAGTTTTACCTAAAAAATTTCCCGCGAGGCATTGGCGCCATTGAATCTGTGTTTTTTTGCGACGGACATAGCAAAGGCCGCCGGTAAAAGTAGCTTAAAAATTGTGTTTCCACGGGGGTCACCTTTGGCCGCCGCTAAAAGTATATTATAGCGACGAATTTTATCGGCCGCCGCTATAAATCCGACGCTAAAAATATATTTTCTTGTAGTGTTTGTAATATTTGCAATAAGTAGCTTCCTAAATCCTAACCAGGAGATGAAATAATACCCCTTTCTTAATTCACAGCTTACAGATAGGGTTGTAAATGGGTACCCGATTCTCCGATTACCCAAAGGTTCCGACCCGTTAGGATCCGGGTCTGGGTCCTTATTTTGGTCCCGATAAGAAAATGGTTCCAATTCCGGATCCTTTTTTTGGAATCGATACCTAAACGGTTCCGGTTCCGGATCCACAGTGGTTCAGACCCGTGGACCTGGGACCCGACCCAATATATACTAACATAAGGTAACTTTATTATGTGAGAATAGAATCCTTTTTACTTTTCTACTTTTCTACATTAGGGTTTTCTACTTTTCTACATCTCATTGCCTGTTTGGATGTGATTTCTGAGTTTTTGGTTAAAAGTGTCTGTTATTGATAGACAAAATGTCACATTAGTGTTTGTAGGTACGTGATCCAATTGAAATGTGAAAAGAATATAATTTTTTTTTAAAAAAATACAGGTATTAGTCTAGACCCGGAACCGGAACCAGACCCGCCTCACAAACGGTTCCGGTTCCGGTTCTAGTTCCCATTATTCTTAACGGTTCCGGTTCCGGTTCCCCTTCTTAAAAAACGGTTCCGGTTCCGGTTCCACCCTGGACCTGGACCGGAACCGACCTGTTTACAACCCTACTTACAGGCCTTTGTAGTTGCGGCTCAACTCTACAATAATTTAAAGCGGGAAGATTTTCAAAAAACACACTTTAAAAATGCTTCTTTTTCCGCCCCCTTTTTTTTTTGTCATGGTGCCTATGTTGAGTCACCCCCTTTTTTTTTTTGTCATGGTGCCTATGTTGAGTCAATCTAGTCTATTCACATACTAACCCCATGAATAGTCATAAGTTCAAGTTTGACACTCATCCAACTTTTCATCACTGTTTGATTGAAATCATAATAAAATGATGCCTCTAAACTATTAAATTTTAGGCTCATGTATCAAAATGTTAAGATGATCTTATGGACCGAAGACCTTGCATTTAGGTAGGCCTCACATGGGTCTTTTCATCCAATGGACTTTCATGATCATCAAATATCACAATGGGCCCAACTAGGAGGGGCGTTTTCTCCTAAAAAACGCCCGGATGCTATGTAGCGCTTCCCTTTAAAGAGTAATGCAAGTTTTTAATTTCTTTAAGTCTACCAATTTAAAATATGTAAATGACTGAAAAGTCAAAACAATACCAAATGCTAAAACATTTTAAAAAGAAAATCCAAGATCATAATTTTGAGAAGTTATTAAAAATATGCTAATGACAAATACCTAATTGAGATTCTTGAATAAGACATTTATTTTATTTTTATTTAAATAAAAACTTTGGAAATAATTGAAAAAAAATGCCAACATTTAAAATTAAAAGAACTCTACAATCATAATTTTGAGAAATCAATGAAAATATGCTATTGCTAACTAGTAAATTAACTTCTTGAATAATTAAAACCAAACATATTACACTTTATGGTTTAAGATTACCCAATTATATTACTAGTTTTAGCTTGTTGCCATACAAGAATACGTATGTTATAACTAACTATTTATGTATGTAATCCACATGTCATAAATTTAGAGGAAGCAATTCTTAACGTGACCCGTAGTTAACCTGACTCAAAATCAATAGATTAATTCAAGATTCGGTTTCACCCTTTTTTTTTAGTTTCGGGTGGGCTTGGGTTGGCATTTCTAGCCCATTTAAAAAAGAGGTTGGATTCAGGTTAGATGAGTGAGATGACTTTTATATAATGTCTTCATGACATGCATATTTTAAGAAACTTCTTCAAGAAATACAACATAAAAAGAAAACAGCCCAATCAACATTAATGTCAGAGTAGGATTGGTAGCTGAAGCATGTCTTAGCTGCTAAAATTAGACAATTTTTTCCCCACAATGATGCAATGTGTTGGAACCTTTTGCCCCGAGATATCTGATGATGATCATGTCATTCTGCTTGCTGAAGAGTTTTTGGATCAATTAAAATTGAGGGCCATGGAAAAAAGGATTAGGATGATCTATTGGGTTAGAATTTTGCTATTAGAATTTTGGAAAGCACTTGGTCATCGAGATATTTCCATCCCTTTCCTAAGGCCGGCAAAAGGGTGTGCAAGTTGCACATCTCATGGTGGGGCCCACCTAAGTCACCAGTTGGAGTGGGCCACACACATCAGATCATCCTAACTCCTTCATGAATGGTTCTAATGTTAAATGGTTTAAGAAGAAACCAAATTTTAGAATTTTAATCCAACGGTGAGTAACAATTTGACGTATGTCAAAGTTAGGCTAGTACCAATTCATGGGGGATAGTGAGCGTCCGAGGGTTGGAATGATGATAAAAGGAGGTGTCACGCACCAAGATAGGGTGTTGCACCCCGTCCCAATTTAAGTTTGATTAGTACTAACAATTATGATTTAGCTAATTTAATTATACTTAGGTACTAATTATG
This sequence comes from Litsea cubeba, assembly GCA_012931725.1. NCBI lineage: Eukaryota > Viridiplantae > Streptophyta > Magnoliopsida > Laurales > Lauraceae > Litsea > Litsea cubeba. Next base: position 33,015,025 of record CM022953.1, read on the forward strand.
ATAACTAATGCTTATTAGTTCCTTATAGATGAGTTAGTTGAGTTTTGAGTCTTGAATAGTTAGTTGGGACCGATTTGACTCGATTGGGTAGAATCGAGGGCTTTTTCGTAATTATCAATTTTCTCATTTGCATCATATGCATATCATCTTGGCGTCATTGCGTGTATCTCGATGAGCACGTCGATTTTCGTATTAAACATTACTTCATTTGACCAAGGATTGAAGGAGTGGGCCATCATTTGACTGGAAATGAGAATATACTCAATTGTTGGGATTTCGTGTAAAAATGGATATTCTTATCCCTTAAAACACCCATTCATAGCAATCAACCATTACACCATTTTCTTCTTCCATTTCCTTTGCTCTTTTCTTCATTCTCCTCTCTCTTCTCTCCTCTCCAAATTTCCAAGGGAATTGTTGGATGTGCAAGTGAAGACAAGTTGGAGTTCTTCATCATCTTCTCCATCTACTTCTTCTTCTTCTACTCTTGTGTGCAGGAACTTGGTTTTTCCCCAAATTCGGATTCCTTGTTATAGGTAAGCATCCAACACATCTTTCTTTGTGTTTTGAGTTGAAATGGAGTCAAGAGACTCTCTTGTACTCATACATGCATAATCATTAGCGTATTCATTTGATTTTGTGTTATAGGGTTTGATTTTTGGGGTTGTTGGTTCATTTGAGCAATATTAGAGGAAAAAGGGCTTGGAAAGCTAATTTGAGGCAAGTATAAGCTTTAATTAAAAATATATGGTGATTGATTCCTAGATTGGGTTATCAAATTCTATTTTGTTTCATTTTACTGTAATTAGCCTCTTGGTTATAGTTTGAGAATGAACATGAGTTTGACTTTTGGGTTGCTTGGAAAACAATGATAAATAGGAGACGGTTGAAATGAGTAGTACAGGTGGAATGTGCGCATGTAAATGGGTGTAGGTAGAATAGTGTATGTGTAGGTGGAATAGTGTATGTAAACCATTTACATGTGTGCAGGTGAGGCTTGAAATGATAGGATGGAATGAGAGGTAGAATTGTAAATAAATACTTGTGCAGGGGAATAGTGCATGCAAGTGCATGTGTGTGCCGGTGGAATGGTAAAAAGGAGTGGACACGGATGTGTCCCTCGCTATAACGAAAATGGACCTCGCTATAGTGAGATGGGGTTCTATTGGTCCCGGGATTTTTTGACAAAAAATGCTCCCTTTTAACTACTAAAGGTTGACGAATACCCTTAGCTTATGTACTTACTAAACCAATTAGGATCTTGGACTGCGAGGGACTTGTAGGACCCTAGAAAATGGTACCTTTGACGAGATCAACGGACCAATGGTAATTAACCACGTGAGAGATTATTGAGGCTAAGATCATCTTGTTAGGTTTTAGTAAGTTGGCTAATTCATTAGTTATGGACAAAACCGGGTCTCTTATAATTGTAATTTTATTTAGAATGGATTGCTCGGAATTGGAAGCAAAGCAGAACACAAATTCTGGGAACCAAAGTCGGCAGCACTAAATTTCATACAATCTGGGAACTGATAGAGGTCGCTCGAGCGAACCGCCATTCACTCGAGCGATCCCAAGACAGTGGCTTCATCGCTCGAGCCTCCTGTTGGGATTGGTGTATGCCCTAAAACCCACTAGCTGCACTCTCATCTTTTGTTACTGGATATTTACTGGTTATTTAATGGAAAGACTCTTTTATGCTTAAACATGTATATATGTATGGTTGTGTAAGGCCCATTGTTTCTAGTAAATGAATTAGGTGTGTAGTGTCTACGCACAGATAGGTCTAATTCATTGACAACTGGAAACATCATATTTGTTCATAACTGAAAGATGGAGCTGGGCACTTCATCTTGGTATAAGTTATAATGAGAGACTCTCCTGTATTCAGGGTGACTTACCTAAGTCATGGGAGGGCTTTCCCAGATTCATCTCATTAGTGCATATGCAATGCATTGAACAGGACCATGGCAGGTGTGATCTCTAAAATAGTACTATCACGGAGAGAGATCAAGTCACCTCATGCTACTGAGTGACCGGTGCTCTTAATCTTGAGCATTTGTGGATGAACTGACGAAGTCAAGTTCTTGTGCTTTAATTCACTATGGGTGAGATTCTTTTCATGGGTCAACAGCTCTGTGTTTTGGGTACTAGGACTTGATCAGTTGGGACGTGCAGATGCAATATAGAATCTATGCCATCTGATGATGGAATAATCGTCCCCTTAGAATTATCCGATTAATCATCAAAATCTAAGATCTTAGTATATGGATGTTCCATATGGATATTGAACTTGTGGGTCGCTCCCTGGATCAAGAGAATGATATTCGTATGATGATTATATTAAGGATATGAAGTTCTAAGGTTTAGATGTAATCGGGAAGGTTGATAGTACATGTGATAACCTGACTCGATTATGGATGTTACATAGAGGGGCATTCAGGTCATTACACTTAGTAGGTCGAAGACAACCGTCATTTTATGACGAGCTTATTATATTATATATTTGTCCTTGGAGTTCAACCATAACTCTTTAGTGGAATGAGTTAAGGTTAAAATGGTCTTAATGTTGCTATGGGTTTAGCATGGACATTTTGGTCATTTTGGAAGCCAATGGCAAATATGTCTTTTGGTCCCTTCTCTAGTCACTTTCCAAGATTGGCATAGTTTCCTATAATGTTTAGATAACATTTGGATGAATTATTTTAGTGAAAAAATAATTTTGAGTTTAAATTCAAATAGGCCTTTGATGGCATACATGAATTTAACTCTAGATAAATTGTATCTGGGCCATGGTGTGCATTAATATGTGGGACGTCCATAATAGGATTTGTTAGGAATTTTGTGTATTGCAATTTGATGGATGCATATCATTTTAATCATCATTTGATTTCTCACACTTGCATTATTTTAGAAAACATTGAAATCTTATTTTTATCCATGCATTGTTTTAAAATATGGTAAAAACTCATGTTTTATGCATGAATTGGTTTTAATTTTAGATGCAATTGATTTTGTAAAAGGAATTTCAAAATTCAAGCTTAGCCTAAGTTTTAAAGTCTCAAATGATTTGTGGCTTTTTATGATTCATGATTTTAAAAAATACTTAGATTGATTTAAATCATGTTTCAAGCTTGATTTAATGGCCCCAACAAGTCCCACATCAAAAATCTTTGAAAATTGCAAAAGTATGCAAAATGGGAAAAGTGGCCCAGGGCCCAGTGTACCCGGTCGACCGGGTACACATCCCGGTCGACCGCGTACACTGCGGGTCGACTGGGCAGAGAGCCGTTTGGCTCTCCAACGGTCATTTTTCTGACCGTTTGGATGGGGTCGACCGGGCCTGTCATGGGGTCGACCGGGGACACGCAGAAAACTCTGTTTTCTGTGTATAAAAAGGCTTCATTCCCTTTGAAAAAGGTTGGAACTTTTGAGGAAACTTGGAGCCTTCTTGGAGGTGTTTGAAGAGAAGATAAAGGGGATGAACCAAGGGGATTAAGAAGGTCATTAAGGAAGCTAAAGCTTGGATCATGAAGTTAAATCACCAAGTAAGCTTTGCTTAATTTAATCATATGTTTCATGCTTGGTTTTAAATCTTTGGTAAATGTTTTTAGCATGATAACTATGATGAAATGAATTCATTACTTCCAGTCAATCTTTGATATTAAGTTGTAATGAATTCTTTTCTTTGATTCAAACTTAGTTTAGTTTTAAACCTTGTTAAACATGTTATGTTTAAAACTTTGATTTCTTTATAACATGTTAATTTAACTTGTTTGAATCATCATTGTTGTTTTCAATCTTTTTAAAACCTTTGTTAAATCTTGTTTTTGAAAACAACACTAAAAATGCATCACATGTTTAAGCCAAATTAATTTCATACAACTTGTGAGCCTTTATTTTTTAAATCATCAACAAGTTAGTATTTGTTCATGTGATTTGCATTTAAACTTCAATCAATTCTTTCTATGTGCTTTAATCTTTGAATTGCTTTGAGCATATATTCATTGGACTTTACTTTTTAAACTTGATTGAAGTTGTCACACACACACCTCATTAGCATACATCTTTGCACTCATTAGTGTGTTGTGTGAGTTTAGTTTTCACTTTCAAATTAGCCTATTAAAGAGGCATTGTAATTGTGCTTTAATTGTAATCTCTTAGAGTGTTCTTTGGAAGACACTTTTTTTGAGAGTAATCATTTGCTTGTAAGGTTATTGCTTAGCCATATAAAAGCATTGTGTAAGGGTTGTTGTTTAGCCTAGAAAAACATCATTGTAAGGTTATTGCTTATCCTTGGAAAGCATATTGTAGAGGTTATTGCTTAGCCTTTTGAAAAGCACAATAGTGGAAATCCGGTGGGGTGTTGGATACACAAGCCGGTAGTGGATGTAGGCATTGAGGCCGAACCACTATAAATCCTTGTGTTGTGGTGCATGCTCTTGTGATGATTGTATGTATTTAGCTTCCGCATTGTGCTTGTTATCATCACTAGTGACTAGTTAGTTTATAGAAAATTAAAATTGGTCATAGTTAGTCACTATTAGTAGCTCACCCTATTCACCCCCCCCCTCTAGGGTTAAGATCCCGGACTTTCAGGAATTCCATGGGTAAGGTTTCCAACTTTGAGTAAGACTCTCTACTTGGAAAGTTGGACTCCTCTTTGGATTAGTATTCCTATGAGATAGTTTCCTGTTTGGATTAGGAACTTAAAATTAGTAAGTGTTCTACAACTAGGATTACTAATTGCATGGAAAGTTCGTTTTAGTTTCCTTTTCTAATTGGAGTGTTTCTTAAAGGAAATAAGTCTTTCCTTTTTGGACATCAATGAGAATTAGGAGAGATAAACTTTATGGGAAAGTTTTCCTCAAAGTTTCTATAAAAGAAACTACATACCCCTTGGACGTCCATAACAAGAAAGTGTGCAAGAGTGCTTCTACACGCCCAGCCCTTTGGAGGTTCTCTTCTTGATAGCTGAGAGCTTAAGGTCTGAGATTTTTCCTTGGAGAAATACTTCTTGATTCCTAGATTAAGATCCCACCATCTTAGCCAATCAGATTTGGAAGTGAGATAGAGGAGAAGATCAAAGGCAATACTAGTGCAGAAAATTCCAGCAACTTGTTTGGCTAATTGTAAGTCTGAGTTCGGGCCTTTGGATCTATTTTTTCAGAGATTTGAAGTCTACAAATCTTCGAGGTAATAGTCTTCTTCATTCTCCTTTAATTATACACTTGTTGGTCATGAATTCATGGAGTTCTCATGCGATCTATATGGCTGATTTATGCTGGCCAAATCAGATTTTTTAAAATCTGTCATGTTACAAATTATCCATGAATATCTTCCGCTAATTCAGATCTGAATCGCAGTTTCTTTCAGTGGTATCAGACCCACTCCATGTGAAATCATGATCCCATGTTGTGTATAATTAATCCTAGATTGATTATGGGTATGGTGGCACCCTTTTAAACTTATGTTGTGATGCATGTTATGTGCAAGTTTCATTAACATTGCTGGAATTTATTTTCCAGATTTGTTTAATGATGCACATAGTGTTTTTGCATGCACTAACCTCTTTGATTGCAGCCGTATATTGCATCCTTGATGGTTTGCATGATTGTTATGTGGATTTGGATGTTTTTTCATTAGTTTGGAAAGTGTACGATTGCGCGTTTAGCAATCATAGGAAGTTGTAATTCTTTCTTTACTTTTATTCCAACTAGTCTTGATGTAAGCTTTCTGAAAAGCATAGGTATCTCCAATGTAATTTGGGTTTTTGTTTTTTATGGGTTTGCTTGTATAAATTTAATTTATTGGAACAAGCATGAAGAAGAAAGTTTCAAGAAAGGTTGCAAGTAACCGGACTCCTTAGTGGTGGAGGAGACAAGACTTCTTGGTGAAAGATGAGACCTATTCTTGATGTCCTAGTTCGATAAGGATTACAAGTCCGAAGAGCAAGGAGCCATCAAGGATTGCATACTTTTATTTGCTTTTATATATGGAATGCATGGTATGAGTGCTTTATATAATTGCTATGATTGTCACCTAGAAACATGGCCACCATTAGGTTCTAAAATTGGCATCTTTATTGTATTAGATTGTTTTTAGTTTGGCAAATTGTTTTTAAACGGAACTTAGACCAGCACCTTCTATTTGTCTAAGGTTTTAAAATTGGATAGGGGTTAGTTTATCTTGGTACCCTTGGTTTCCAAAGAAGGCTAACTAAATCTAATTAGATGCTACCTATGGGTTTTCATAACCCAAGATAGGTTTTTGACTCTTTGAAGGGATTTGCTCAAATGTTTTAAAGCAAAGGTTATTGATTTTAAGACGACTTAAGTCATAAATTTAATTAACCAAGTTTGCTAGATTTAAAAAGAGCTTTTGGTAAAGCATGTAAAGGTCAAAAAGTATAAACCCTAGCGATAAATAATCAAGTGGGAGAGGGGTTTTAGGAAAGACCCCACGGCCTTCCATTTCCGGTTCATGTTATCTCATTAAAGTGTTAGTAGGAACGGCCATCCCTTCGGTGGAGTTCTTTAACTAAAGACCGCTTTGATGGGTTAATGGGTGAACTAATGTGAA
>CM022953.1:33029314-33089703 GCA_012931725.1 Litsea cubeba
CTTCTCCTCTTCTTCTTTTTCACCTTCATACATTTGTGAGTCTGTGAAGTGGACTTCTTTACCTTTAAAGGGTTTTCTGTCTGCAAAGACTCGTGATATCATGCCGTCGTCGCCAACAAACTTGATGCATTAATGTAAAGTTGAGGGACACACACAGTCTCATGGATCCAGGGGCGTCCGAGAAGGATGTGTGTAGCTGAAGGGGGTTTTTATTGCATATACTGTGACCTTTAGAGATGAGATCACCAATCTGCAACTTGAACCTGATTTTGCCGATAGGCCTTTTGAGTACTCCCCATCATATCTAAAGATAGACACAGATGTGTGCTCAGTTGCTTGGTGGGATGCCCAACTCTTCGAGAGCCGATGTGGGAATGAGGTTGAGTGCAGAACCTAGGTCGATCTGAACTGTATGCATAGCATTTCCTTGATGTACCCTGTGAAGTAGAGGGGTCGGTTGTGCCTTGTTTCGTCAAGTAGGAGATCAATCCTTTGTAAAGGCGATGGTTTGCACTGGCTGCTTTTTTAACCGAGAGGCATTCAATGCATGATCCCTCAGTTTTCTTCTTTTCTCCCTTTAAGGAAGCGTTGAGTTTTTGACCCGGTAATCCATTCAATTTGGAGGACTTGCGGGGCATGTTTGTTGACATCCCCATTCAGCTTTTGTCATTCTGAAATGAGATTATCACGAGTGTGCGGAGACATTCGCAATAAATCCAGGATGTGCAGACATGCAGGTATGTGCTTGAAGTGTTCAATCAAGCTCATACTTGAAAGCCTCCTTAGGGCCTGCATGTTCATCATTGTTGCCACTAGGGGCGCTTACAACATCTTTTTCCGAAGGATTTACATATGTAAAGGAAGATTGGTTGTAATTTTTGTGGTAGTCCCGGCCAGAGCGGGTGCCTCTACCAACTTCGAGAGCTTCTTGAGAAGGGTCTTCGTTTGGAAGATTGTCTTCAGGATCAAGAGGCTATCATTTTTCATTTACTGAGGATGTATTTGCAGCAGAGTTGCCATCCTCAGTGATTGTGTTGCATGGAGCATTTTCCGAGAACAAGTCCTGAACAGCATCCAGCAAGCTTTCTTCTTCGTTGACCAATTCATCATCCCAAGCATCAATAGCTGGGAATTCTTTAGTCAGGAAGGGTGTGAACTTTGAAGTCACAGTCTCAAGAGAAGAAACCTGAGAGGGTGTCGTCTCAGTGAAAGTCACGTGAGATGAGGTGGCTCCAGAAGATATATTGCTAGGCGTCGCCAGAGTGTAAGTGATCTCATCAGACGATGCTTCGAAAGAGCTATAATCCCGAATTATCACATTACAGGAAGCTCTGACAAGAGACGTTGCCTGATCGGAGTCAGACTCATCCTCAGATGTAAAAGGATCGTCTATACAGCAATTTTTCTCCATTTTTTAGGAGTTAAGGGAGGATGTACCTGATGGTCTTCATGGACTTCAGGCTCTGGATTGCGAGGAAGTTCGTTGACGCCGTCTTGCTCTTGTTCTAGAGCGAGACACTGCAAGATCCTTGCATATTTTTCAAGATCAGGCATGGGAGCCAAATCTTCTTCTTCATCGGCTCTTTGTTGCTCAACATGGTTGATTTTCCACTGGAGCAATGAGAGGTGCTGGGTCAGCAGCATTTTCTTGTACAGCCTCTTAGTTTTCTTCATCATCAGACCAGGATCCTTGTGGTTGTAGGGGGTTATACCAGATTACTGGCATAAGATGAGTCTTAGGAACCCATTCTTCATCGGAGAGATATTCTCCTATTTCAAGGGAGTCCTCCCACTCATCGGTGTAGTGGATTCGAATCCATCATCGGTGTCGCTGGACTCGTGTCCATCAATGGAAAATCCAACTACCGAATTGCAAGAGTATGATGCTCCTGCATGGCTTCTTCTTTAAATTGAGGTGGCATGAAATCACTGAGAGTGAATTTTCTTACCCCCTTTGAAGTCTCTGGAAGGGATGTTTTGTTGCCTCCAGTGAAGCGGTAGAGGAAGCCTCTGCCTTTTTCTTTGACTTCTTATTTTGGCTGGGTCTTCTCTTGCCGTTTGAGCTTGAGGAGATGTTTCCTAGCCTGCCTTCGCTGTTGAGTTGTAGGCTTTGTTTTCACGACTTCCCAATTTTCATCTTCTTGGAGATCGGGATGCACCCATATGGGTTGTCCGTCTGGTGTCGGGTAAGGAACCAGTTCTTCGGACGCTTGGATTGTGTTTATCACCTTAAAGGAAGTAGTGATCTTCTTCTTCGGTGATTTTGATGTTTGTCCACATGTCACCATGTTGACGAAGGCAGACCAATAGTTTTTGTGAAAGGTGATGACTGTTGGGATTGGTGTATGCCCTAAAGCCCACTAGTTGCATTCTCATCTTTTGTTACTGGATATTTACTGGTTATTTAATTGAAAGACTCTTTTATGCTTAAACATGTATATATGTATGGTTGCGTAAGGCCCATTGTTTCTAGTAAATGAATTAGGTGTGTAGTGTCTACACACAGATAGGTCTAATTCATGGAAAACTGGAAACATCATATTTGTTCATAACTGATAGATGGAGCTGGGCACTTCATCTTGGCAGAAGTTATAATGAGATACTCTCCTATATAGGGTGACATACCTAAGTCACGGGAGGGCTTTCCCGGATCTATCTCATTAGTGCATGTGTCATGCATTGAACAGGACCGTTGTAGGTTGTGATCTCTAAAATAGTACTATCCACAGAAAAGAGATCAAGTCGGCCTCCTGCTACTGAGTAACCTGTGCTCTTAATCTTGAGCATTTGTGATGAACTGACGAAGTCAAGTTCTTGTGCTTTAATTCACTATGGGTTGAGATTCTATTCATGGGTCAACAGCTCTGTGTTTGGGTACTCGGACTTGATCAGTTGGGACGTGCAGATGCAATATAGAATCTATGCCATCTGATGATGGAATAATCGTCCCCTTAGAATTATCCGATTAATCATCAAAATCTAAGATCTTAGTATGTGGATGTTCCATATGAATATTGAACTTGTGGGTCGCTCCCTGGATCAAGAGAATGATATTCGAATGATGATTATGTTTAAGGATATGAAGTTTCTAAGGTTTAGATGTAATCGGGAAGGTTGATAGTACATATGATAACCTGACTCGATTATGGATGTTACATAGAGGGGCATTCAGGTCATTACACTTAAGTAGGTCGAAGACAACCGTCATTTTATGACGAGCTTATTATATTATATATTTGTCCTTGGAGTTCAACCATAACTCTTTAGTGGAATGAGTTAAGGTTAAAATGATCTTTATGTTGCTATGTGTTTAGCATGGACATTTTGGTCATTTTGGGAGCCAATGGCAAATATGTCTTTTGGTCCCTTCTCTAGTCACTTATCAAGATTGGCATGGTTTCCTAAGATGTTTATATAACATAAGGATGAATTATTTTAGTGGAAAAATAATTTTGAGTTTAAATTCAAATAGGCCTTTGATGGCATACATGAATTTAACTCTAGATAAATTATATGTGGGCCATGGTGTGCATTGATATGTGGGATGTCCATAATAGGATTTCCATGGGTAAGGTTTCCAACTTTGAGTAGGACTCTACTTGGAAAGTTGGACTCCTCTTTGGATTAGTATTCCTATGAGTTAGTTTCCTTTTAGGATTAGGAACTTAAAATTAGTAAGTGTTCTACAACTAGTATTACTAATTGTATGGAAAGTTCCTTTTGGTTTCCTTTTCTAATTAGAGTGTTTCTTAAAGGAAATAAGTCTTTCCTTTTTGGACATAAATTAGAATAAGAAGAGATAACTAATAGGAAAGGCTTCCCATAGTTTCTATAAAAGGAGAACCATCCCCTTTGGACGTCCATAATAAGGAAGCTAAGAAGAGTGCTACACGTCCAACACTTTTATGCACAAGGAGAGCCCCACACGTCCAGCCCTTGAGTTCCTTTCTTCTTCCTTGAAGAAAGTTGTAGGTCTGAGATTTTTCATGAGAAAAATAGTTCTTGTTTCCTAGATTAAGATCCCACCATCTTAGCCAATCAGATTTGGAAGTGAGATAGAGGATAAGATCAAAGGCAATACTAGTGCAGGAAAATTCCAGCAACTTGTTTGAAAATTGCAAGTCTGAGTTCGCGCCTTTGGATCTATTTTTTCAGAGATTTGAAGTCTAACAAATCTTCGAGGTAATAGTCTTCTATCATCTCTATTAATTAGACACATGTTGGTCATGATTTAATGGAGTTTCTATGTGATTCTTTATGGCTGATTTCCGCTGCATAGTGCAGAAATCAGATTTTTTAAAATCTGTCATGCTTTGCATCAGCCATAGTAGTCTCTTTATGAGAAGTTTCAGATCTGAATCGCGATTTCTTTCAGTGGTATCAGAGCCACTCCATGTGAAATCATGATCCCATGTTGTGTGTAATTAATCCTAGATTGATTATGGGTATGGTGGCACCCTATTAAAGTTATGTTGTGATGCATGTTGTGTGCAAGTTCATTAACATTGCTGGAATTTATTTTCCAGATTTGTTTAATGATGCACATAGTGAGTTTGCATGCACTAACCTCTTTGTTTGCAGCCATAATTAGCATCCTTGATGGTTCGCATGTATGTTGTGTGGATTTGGATAGTTGGAAAGTGTACGATTGCGCGGTTAGCAATCATAGGAAGTTGTAAAGTTTCCTTAATTTTATTCCAACTAGTCTTGATGTAAGCTTTCTTGGAAAGCATAGGAATCTCCAATGTAATTTTGGTTTTGTTTCAAGACAAGAAGGTTGCAAGAAATTGGAGTCCTTGGAGATCAAGGAGTCAAGACTTCTAGATGCATGAGGAGTCCTAATTCGATTAGGATTTGAAATCCTAAGAGCAAGGAGCCATCAAGGAATGCATGCTTTTATTTGCTTTTATATATAGAATGCATGGATGAATGCTTTATATAATTGCTATAATTGTCACCTAGAAACATGGCCACCATTAGGCTCTAAAATTGGCATCTTTATTGTATTAGATTGTTTTTAGTTTGGCAAATTTTTTTAAACGGAACTTAGACCAGCACCTTCTATTTGTCTAAGGTTTAAAATTGGATAGGGTTTAGTTTATCTTGGTACCCTTGGTATCCAAAGGAGGCTAAACTAAAATCTAATTAGATGCTAACCTATGGGTTTTCCTAACCCAAGATAGGTTTTTGACTCTTTGAAGGGATTTGCTCAAATGTTTTAAAGCAAGGTTATTTAATTTTAAGATGACTTAAGTCATGAATTAATTAACCAAGTTTGCTAGATTTAAAAAGAGCTTTTGAGTAAAAACAATGTAAAGGTCAAAAAGTATAAACCCTAGAGATAAATAATCAAGTGGGAGAGGGGTTTTAGGAAAGACCCCACGGCCTTCCATTTTCGGTTCATGTTTACCTCATTAAAAGTGTTAGTGGGAACGGCCATCCCTTCGGTTGGAGTTCTTTAACTAAAGAACGCTTTGATGAGTTAATGGGTGAACTAATGTGAATATTCATAATGAGGTGTTAGTAGGAGCGGCCATCCCTTCGGTGGAGTTCTTACTAAAGATCACTTCTATAGAAATGTCAATGAAGTGTTGGTGGGAGCGGCATCCCTTCGGTGGAGCTCTTTACTAAAGTTCACTTCTAGGAAGGATAAAGTCTCTTCCCTTCGGAAGACTTAATCATAGACATTCTGGGAATTTCATAAGAGATGGTTATACACTTGACATAAGACGGTGATGACCTCTCCCTAGGAGTTAAGGGTTATTTGTCATATGAGGCCAAACCAATCAGTGATTGGACTACCACTGGATGTGTGTCCAGATAGTGATAATCCAAATAAGTCTGCCTTAATTCAACGTGACTGTAGGCTCGGCCATCCCTTCGATGGAGGGTCTATGAGGAGGTTGAAACACTGATACATTATGATTGGGGTTGAATAATGTAAAAAGTTTCGTGCTTTGTTTTCCTTTTATAACAAGCACCATATGCATATTACATATATACTGCATGTCTAATTATAAACCGTTTATATCCAGAAAAAGATGGGTAGAGATTCTTTTAGTCCGTGATGTGCATTCTTCGTGAGAATAAACTGACTGGCCCTAACTACGTAGATTGGAAAAGAAATCTTGACATAGTACTCACAGCCGAGGAGTACAAGTATGTCTTGCTGGAAAACTGTCCCGAAATTGATGCTAATTCTACTGATAACCAGCGAGAGCTGAGAAGAAATGGAAGAAAGCGAATAGCATGGCTAAATGCTACATGCTCGCTTCCATGTCCAACGTGTTGCAAACACAGCACGAGCAAATGGACACAGCCTATGAAATCATGATGTCCTTGTCTGAGATGTTCGCAGAGAAGAGCAGGCTAGCTAGGCAAGCTGCTATGAGGACCATCATGAATGTAGGATGGCTGAGGGAACACCTGTCAGAGAGCATATGCTCAAGATGATAGATTGTTTCAATGAAGCTAGATTCTGAGGGGCTGAGATTGATGCAGGGAGTCAGACTGACATGATCTCGAAACTCTGCCGGAATCTTTCAATCAGTTCAAGCTCAATTTCAATATGAGCAAGATGGACATGACTCTACCTGAGTTAATGAAAGAACTCCAGGCGGCAGAGGCTATCATGAAGCCCAAAGCCCAAGCTCATTTTTTCCAGTCTTCCTCTAAACCTGAACCCGAAAGGGAAGAAGTCCAAGAAGAAGCAGAATAAGGGAAAAGGGCAGAAAAAGGACAATGCTGGTAATAAGAAGGACAAGGGTACAGATGGAAAGCCCAAAGGGAAATGCTTCAAGTGTGGCATGAAAGGTCATTGGAAGAAAGATTGTCCCAAGTTCCTAGCCTCAGTTAAGAAAGGTACATCTTTTTCATACTACATTGAAACTTGTCTAGTGGTTGATTCTACTGACTCATGGATAGTAGACTCAGGAGCCACTAATTCATTGCAGGGGTTTCAGATAATGCAGAGAATTGAGAAAGGAGAGTTTGCCTTTAGAGTCGGAACTGGAGCTAAAGTTTGGGCAGTTGCAGTAGGAGTAGTTACCTTACATTTTCCATGTAATAGGATATTAGTTTTAAATAATGTTTTCTATGTTCCGGACATGAGGAAGAATTTAATTTCAGTTTCCAGATTAATTGAATTTAATTATTCAGTTTCTTTCCATTCTGGTATTGATATCAGTAGAGATGGAAATATTATATGTTCCGGTAGAATACATGACAACTTATTTTATATATATCCTATTGCTCCCACACTGCATAATGTACAACAAGAAAGCTCAACTTCCCTTAAGAGGAAGGTATCTTCAATCAATGACACATATCTTTGGCACTTACGTTTGGGTCACATTAACCTAAAACGGATTCAGAGGTTGGTAGAAGATGGGCCCTTAAGCTCATTAGATTTCGAACCTTTTCCTCAGTGCGAATCTTGTCTCAAGGGAAAGATGACCAAACGGTCATTCTCTGGAAAGGGACTAAGGTCAAAGGAGTTGTTAGAATTGATTCACACTGATGTGTGTGGTCCCATGAACATACCGGCTCGAGGAGGGTATGAGTATTACAATCAACCTTCACTGATGATTACTCCTAGGTATGGATATGTATACCTAATGCGACGCAAGTTGAGGCCGTTTGATAAGTTCAAACAATTCAAGGCTGAGGCGGAGCTACAACTAGGAAAACATATCAAAGCCCTTCGATCCGATCGAGGTGGCGAGTACCTCCTGGGTGAGTTCAAGGAGTACCTCACACAACATGGGATTGTGGTCTCAGTTGTCTGCACCGGGTACACCCCCAGCAAAATGGTTGTAGCGGAGAGGAAGAAACCGTACCCTTCTTGATATGGTAAGGTCCATGATGAGTCATGCAACCCTACCGATATCTTTTTGGGGATATGCCTTAGAAGCAGCAGCATAACTTTAAATCTGGTACCATCTAAGTCAGTACCTAGGACACCACAAGAAATATGGACAGTCGAAAAACCTAGTTTAAATCATATCCACATTTGGGGGTTGTCCAGCCTATGTACTGAATGATAAAGCTATCCCAGCTAGAACCCAGATCGGAAATGTGCTACTTCATTGGGTATTCTAGGGAACGAGAGGTTGGCATCTTTATCATCCAACGGAGCAAAAGTGCTCATCAGCACTCATGCTAGGTACTTGGAGGATGATTGTATGATGCACCAAGAGCTTAGTTTGTAAAGAAACCCTGAGGAGATTCTTCAGGGATCTCCTATAACAATCGTAGTACCAGATCCTAAACAGTTAGATGAACAAGATATTCCTTTAAACACTTCCGGAGCCTCGTCGTAGTGGGAGAATTTTCTAGACAACCAGAAAGATATCTAGGAGTGTCTTTTAAGACAGACTCTGGAGATCTGGTTTGAGGATCCCTACTAGTTATGATGAAGCAGTAACGGATATAAACAGATGCTAACCATGTGGCAGCAAGCGATGAAATCTGAAATGGATTCTTTGTATTCCAATCAAGTCTGGGAACTTGTAGATGCACCTGAAGGGATCAAACCCATAGGGTGCAAGTGGATCTACAAGAGAAAGAGAGGAGTGGATGGGAAGGTGGAAACCTTCAAAGCAAGACTGGTGGCGAAAGGATATACTCAGAAAGAAGGTATCGATTATGAGGAAACCTTTTCACCAGTGGCTATGCTTAAGTCCATAAGGATTCTCTTAGCCATCGCATGTCATTATGACTACGAGATATGGCAGATGGATGTCAAGACAGCTTTTCTTAATGGAAGTCTTGACGAATGCATCTATATGATGCAACCAGAGGGCTTCATTGCTAGTGGCCAAGATAACATGGTTTGTAAACTTAAGAAGTCCATCTATGGACTTAAGCAAGCATCTAGAGCATGGAACATCAAGTTTAATCAGGCAGTCAAATCCTTTGGCTTTGATCAAAACATTGATGAACCATGTGTGTATAAGAAAGGAAATGGGAAAGCAGTTGCATTTTTGGTTCTATATGTAGATGACATATTACTCATAGGAAATGATGTAGGCTTATTGTCATCCACAAAAGGTTTGGTTATCCTCTCAATTTCAGATGAAGGATTTGGGTGAGGCCAGCTATATCTTAGGGATCAAGCTTTTGCGTGATCGCAAGAATAAGATGTTAGCCCTATCCCAATCTTCTTATATTGAGAAGATATTGGTCAAGTTTAACATGCATGACTCCAAGAAGGGCCTCCTACCTTCTAGACATGGAGTACCACTGTCCTGAGATCAATGTCCAAAGACATCTGAAGAGATAGAGACCATGAGGAGAGTTCTATATGCATCCGCTGTTGGAAGCCTCATGTATGCTATGTTATGTACTAGACCAGATATTTGCTTTGTCGTTGGCATGGTTAGCAGATATCAGTCAAACCCTGGACCTATGCAATTGGACAGTTGTTAAGCATATATTCAAGTATCTTCGGAGAACGAAAGATTATATGCTAACCTTTCGAGCAGATGATCTAACGCCATTGGCGTATACAGACTCTGATTTCCAATCTGATAGTGATGCCAGAAAGTCTACCTCAGGGTACGTCTTTACTTTGTCAGGAGGGGCTATATCATGGAGAAGTGTCAAGCAATCCTGTATAGCTGATTCTACCATGGAAGCAGAGTATGTGGCGGCATCGGAAGCTGCGGAAGGGAAGCGGTATGGCTCAGAAAATTCCTGTTGGAATTAGGAGTTGTTTCCTGCAGTGCATAAACCGATTGTCATGTACTGCGATAACACTGGTGCTGTAGCACAGTGCAAAGAGCCCAGGAATCACAAGAAAGGCAAGCACATTCAGAGAAAGTACCACTTGATCCGGGAATTCATTCAGGATGGAGAGATAGTGGTGGAGCACATCGCTTCAGCAAATAACTTAGCTGACCCATTCACTAAGACTCTTACTGAGAAAGTCTTCACTTCTCATGTTGAGTCTATGGGTGTTAGGTTAGGAAGCAGTGATCTTTAGTGCAAGTGGGAGTTTGTTGGGATTGGTGTATGCCCTAAAGCCCACTAGTTGCATTCTCATCTTTTGTTACTGGATATTTACTGGTTTATTTAATTGAAAGACTCTTTTATGCTTAAACATGTATATATGTATGGTTGCGTAAGGCCCCATTGTTTCTAGTAAATGACTTAGGTGTGTAGTGTCTACACACAGATAGGGTCTAATTCATGGACAACTGGAAACATCATATTTGTTCATAACTGAAAGATGGAGCTGGGCACTTCATCTTGGTAGAAGTTATAATGAGATACTCTCCTATATAGGGTGACATACCTAAGTCACGGGAGGGCTTCCCGGAATCTATCTCATTAGTGCATGTGTCATGCATTGAACAGGACCGTTGTAGGTGTGATCTCTAAAATAGTACTATCACAGAAAGAGATCAAGTCGCCTCATGCTACTGAGTAACCTGTGCTCTTAATCTTGAGCATTTGTGGATGAACTGACGAAGTCAAGTTCTTGTGCTTTAATTCACTATGGGTGAGATTCTATTCATGGGTCAACAGCTCTGTGTTTTGGGTACTCGGACTTGATCAGTTGGGACGTGCAGATGCAATATAGAATCTATGCCATCTGATGATGGAATAATCGTCCCCTTAGAATTATCCGATTAATCATCAAAATCTAAGATCTTAGTATGTGGATGTTCCATATGAATATTGAACTTGTGGGTCGCTCCCTGGATCAAGAGAATGGTATTCGAATGATGATTATGTTTAAGGATATGAAGTTCTAAGGTTTAGATGTAATCAGGAAGGTTGATAGTACATATGATAACCTGACTCGATTATGGATGTTACATAGAGGGCATTCAGGTCATTACACTTAGTAGGTCGAAGACAACCGTCATTTTATGACGATCTTATTATATTATATATTTGTCCTTGGAGTTTCAACCATAACTCTTTAGTGGAATGAGTTAAGGTTAAATGATCTTTATGTTGCTATGGGTTTAGCATGGACATTTTGGTCATTGTGGGAGCCAATGGCAAATATGTCTTTTGGTCCCTTCTCTAGTCACTTATCAAGATTGGCATGGTTTCCTAAGATGTTTATATAACATAAGGATGAATTATTTTAGTGGAAAAATAATTTTGAGTTTAAATTCAAATAGGCCTTTGATGGCATACATGAATTTAACTCTAGATAAATTATATGTGGGCCATGGTGTGCATTGATATGTGGGATGTCCATAATAGGATTTCCATGGGTAAGGTTTCCAACTTTGAGTAGGACTCTACTTGGAAAGTTGGACTCCTCTTTGGATTAGTATTCCTATGAGTTAGTTTCCTTTTAGGATTAGGAACTTAAAATTAGTAAGTGTTCTACAACTAGTATTACTAATTGTATGGAAAGTTCCTTTTGGTTTTCCTTTTCTAATTAGAGTGTTTCTTAAAGGAAATAAGTCTTTCCTTTTTGGACATAAATTAGAATAAGAAGAGGATAACTAAATAGGAAAGGCTTCCCATAGTTTCTATAAAAGGAGAACCATCCCCTTTGGACGTCCATAACAAGGAAGCTAAGAAGAGTGCTACACGTCCAACACTTTTATGCACAAGAGAAGCCCCACAACGTCCAGCCCTTGAGTTCCTTTCTTCTTCTTTAGAAGTTGTAAGGTCTGAGATTTTTCATGAGAAAAAATAGTTCTTGTTTCCCCTAGATTAAGATCCCCACCATCTTAGGCCAATCAGATTTGGGAAGTGAGATAGAGGAGAAGATCAAAGCAATTACTAAGTGCAGGAAAATTCCAGCAACTTGTTTGAAAAATTGCCAGTCCTGAAGTTCAGCGCCTTTGGATCTATTTTTTCAGAGATTTGAAGTCTACAAATCTTCGAGATAATAGTCTTCTATCATCTCTATTAATTAGACACATGTTGGGTCATGAATTTAATAGAGTTTCTATGTGATTCTTTATGGCTGATTTCCCGCTGCATAGTGCAGAAATCAGATTTTTAAAA
Organism: Litsea cubeba; assembly: GCA_012931725.1. Lineage (NCBI taxonomy): Eukaryota > Viridiplantae > Streptophyta > Magnoliopsida > Laurales > Lauraceae > Litsea > Litsea cubeba. The sequence continues at coordinate 33,041,297 of CM022953.1, forward strand.
TCTGTCATGCTTTGCATCAGCCATAGTAGTCTCTTTATGAGAGTTTTCAGATCTGAATCGCGATTTCTTTCAATGACTCCGTTTTTCCACATCTCGTTTATTTTCTCCCTCACAACGAATCATTGATTGAGATGATGCGAGATCATCTGGTGGTATGGACAGTACCGAGGATCATTAGTTTTGCCAATATCACCCGGTCTTTTGGGTTCAGGCAAGGTGAGCTTGCCGTTTGCCACGAGAGCCCCGAAGATTTCATCAACATCTTCATCGAACGGGTACTTCTTTTCTACTCGCTCTTTGAAGGCATCAGAGAGTTCAGGTCTCTTACCAGCAGCTTTGTTTTCAGCTTTCTTTGGTGGCTGAGGAGTTGACTTGGTCTGCACATTGAGGACCTCTTTTTTCTTTGGTTTAGAGGTTGCAATGGCAGTTGGCTCTTTTCTTAATGATTTCTGACTATTGAGTTCTTTAATCACCGTTTTAGCTTCCATGGAAGCTTCTAGGAGTTCTCCCAGGTTCTTTGATTTGTTGCCGATGATCATGGAGCGGATTCTGGCTCTCATGTTGTTTCGACAGATGTCGACTAGCGACGCTTGTGGTAATACAGCAGAGCATTTGTATGCCATTGCTTTCCACTTGTGAATGAAGTCATATGTTGACTCATTCTCTCCCTGTTTTAGGCTGCACAACTGAGCCATAGTAGCGGGATGATCCTCACCTTTGAAGTGAGTCAGGAAGCGTGTCTCTAGCATGGCCCAGTTTTGGATGGAGTCCTCCGGCAAAGTGGAGTACCAGTCAAAGGCCGTACCTTTTAGGGTCCTTGCAAAGAGGCGGATCTTGAGTGCAATCTTAATCCGCGATAGCTCCCGTCAAGATCTTGAAGTGGATGACGTGCTCTCTGGCTGATCCTTTCCCCGTATATGTTTAGAGAGTAGGATGCTTGAATTTTGTGGGGAACGGGACCGAGTCCATCCATAAGGGATATGGTGGCTTGATCCCATGCTCCTTGAGTATATCCTCTTCTTTTGCTTTTGCGAGGATACCGTCTACGTCCTTTTTGGTAAGGGCGCGTGACTCATTTTCTTCTCTATTTACCTCATCCTCTTAATGATTCGGAGAAAGTTCATTGTTCGCCTGATTTTGGAAGGCGAGGAGAAGGTTTTCCATCAGATTTTCAATCCTCTGTTGGCCTTGTTCCAACTGCTGGATGCGTGTGATCGCATCATCTTGAGGTGGATTGCAGGGTGGTAGCTCAGAATTTGTAGCCAAGACGTTCATCCTTCGTGATTCGAACGAATAAACTATCCTGGTGATTGAGCTGGGGCTCATTCTTTTTGAAGAAGAGCTTGAGGAAGGATCACTCTGCCGTCCTTTGCTTAAAGGAGCAGGGGATTCTTCTGAATGTCTTCTTGTCCTGGAGATGCTGCGGGTCATCGGATGACGGACATGGATTTTTGTTGCCGACTTTTGACGTCTTCTGGTTTTTCCAACCATATGGACAGCAGCAACTTGGTTGGGTCTTTCTTTTTCGACCCATTTGGGAGAGATTTGAAGTGTAGGAGACTGAATCCTTTGCTTCTCTAGTCTCTTTTGTCGATATGACGCACGGCGGCATATGCGACGAGCAATTTGAGCTTCGGTCAGCTCTGGCTGGGCCTTGACAACGAGGGATGTGCTCCCTCGGGCGTAGCAGCTGAGCCTGTCTTCTTTGTAGCTAAGCAAGGACAGGATGCGGACCCAGTCCTTCGCCTGTTGCAGCGAAGCTTTGAATTTTTGGAGTTCGGCCCCTGGAGATATGAAGGGTCGAACTGCAGGTTTGTAGGCCTTAGCAGGTGCTTGCAGAGGCCTTGTGATGCATGACTTGATTTTAAGCTTGTAGGAACAAGCCAGCTCATGCTGGGTTGACTTGGGAGTCAGGTTGGAGATGGGTCTCTCCTCTTTCATGTAAGCAAGAGGGTAGAACTGGTTCTCCTGGAGTGGGGCCAGGAATGCTAGCTTGGTGGAAGTTTGGGACCTTCTTTGTTTTGGTGAAGGTCTTGGGGACCAAGTGTTAGGATAGACCTGGTCGTTTGCGGGTCGAGGCTTCGTGGGGCTGCCACGGGCTTCGGGCCTTCTGGTGCTCGCCTTTGGTGTCACGGTAGTGACACGTTGAGAGGCGAGTTTCTGCTTCTTGGAAGGAGCAGTTTGTTCTTCGGGAAGTGGGAATGGTCCCAGCGTCCTAAAGACGATAGTCCGGGGAGTCAAGGTCGACCCGGAGTTCAGAGAGTTGTCGAGGGAGTTGACGCTTCGGCAGCTGATGGGGCGCTTGTAGGTGCGCGTTGTTTGCTTCTGTTGAAGCATGAGCTGGTGCTTGTTCTCGTCGAAGGTAATGGTTAGTGAAGCTGCCATTATTAGTTTTCAAAAAGTTTATGAAACAAGACCGCGTCCATTAGTAATCACAAGAATATAATGATCATAAATGGGAAGTTCTATGGTTTTGTCTTTTCAAATCGATCGAGGGAGATGACCCAAGCAATATGAAGAAGGCAGAAAGCCATAGAGCGTACAATTGTTCTGATCGCAGGTATGGTAAGCCCAGAATGAGCGTCCCAGTGACTGCTAGAAGCAATTGTGAACTTAAATTCGACTTATCGAGAAGCAGAGATTGCTCGAGGCAAGAAGAATATAAAGTTGGAGTTACAAATGTGCCGTCGCGAATACAGTAGACCCTGAAAGGGCGTACTAGTACCGCTAGACACAAATGTTTTGAGACCGCATCCATGAGATGAGATTCTTTGTTTTGAAAGGTCAAGATTGGATTCATCAAAGATAGCAGATGGTATTCCGATCCCAATACGGTCTTAGCGATTTCCGCGAGCGCCAGTACTCAAAAGGAAATGAACCATAATTTCTCGGATCTGAATCCAAAAATGACGAGTTTTTTTTTTTTTTTGAAAGGCCAATATCGGGTTCATCAAAGAGAGCAAAAGCCACTCCAATCTGAACACGAGCTCAGCGATTTCTGAGAGCACCAGTGCTCAGAAAGGATGAGACCAAAATTTCTCCAATCTAAACCCAAAATGACGGAATTTTTTTTTTTTGAAGATTTTTTTTTCAATACTTTTTTTTAAAAAAAATCTTTTTTTTTTTTTTTTTTTTAAGATTTTTTTTTTGAAAATTTTTTATTTTTAATTATTTATTTTAAACATTTTTATTTTGAAAAAAAAATTATTTAAAAGACAAGAGAGTGCACATAGGCCTCCTAACCTGGTCTTATGAAATCTCGATTGATAGAATTGCCCCCAGGTAAGGGTAGGATTACTTAATGAACACGTTTGGAGGACCCTTGCCTAGAACAGTCAAGCTGTCTCCACACTCTGGACAAGGCTTTTCTTGAATCAACCGTGATCAAAGAACGCAGTTGGTTTAACCTTACTGGTCTATGTCTTTTTTTTTTTTAGATTTTTAATGAACTCATCGAAGAGAAACGATGGCCCAAAACCTTAGTCGAACAGGCTCAACATTTCTACAAGCACGATGAACGATAGGAAGGGATCAAGGTTTCTCAATTTTGAATCCAAATTGAAAAATCTGATTTTTTTGTTTATTTTTATTTTTTTATTTTTATTTTTTTAGATTTCTAATGAACTCATCGAATAGAAACGATGGCCCAAAACCTTAGTCGAACAGGATCAACATTTCTGCAAGCACGATGAACGATAGGAAAGGATCATGGTTTCTCAATTTTGAATCCAAACTGAAAAATCTGATTTTTTATTTTTTGTTTTTATTTTTTTTTTTTTTTTTAGATTTTTAATGAACTCATCGAAGAGAAACGATGGCCCAAAACCTTAGTCGAACAGGCTCAACATTTCTGCAAGCACGATGAACGATAGGAAAGGATCAAGGTTTCTCAATTTTGAATCCAAAATGAAAAATCTGATTTTTTATTTTTTTGTTTTATTTTATTTTATTTTTTTTAGATTTTTAATGAACTCATCGAAGAGAAACGAAGGCCCAAAACCTTAGTTGAACAAGCTCAACATTTCTGCAAGCACGATGAACGATAGGAAAGGATCAAGGTTTCTCAATTTTGAATCCAAACTGAAAAATCTGATTTTTTATTTTTTTGTTTTTTTTTAGATTTTTAATGAACTCATCGAAGAGAAACGATGGCCCAAAACCTTAGTCGAACAGGTTCAACATTTCTGCAAGCACGATGAACGATAGGAAAGGATCAAAGTTTCTCAATTTTGAATCCAAACTGAAAAATCTGAATTTTTTTTTTTTGAAAAGAGAAAGAGTGGAAATAAATTCAAAGAATTAGAAATCTCTAAAAAATCTCATCTCATTTTTTTTAGATGCGGAATCCAACATAGGCCACCAATTAGAAAGTAGCCAAGGAATCAAGAAAATAAGTATAAGCATAGAGCAATAGATATGATATGCAAATATTTCATTTCTAGCATCGTGTTCTCAAATGAACAAGTCCCACCGGGTGGAGCAAGCTTGATGGAACGGCGCATTCTGCCCGGTTCTACCGAGGTCAGCGGACGTGGGAGTCCATTTGGGTTCGACCCTTTCGTAACCGGGGGGCAGAGGCATGCATCAACATTTTTTTGTGTGGGTGTGCCAGATTTTCTATTTTACTTGGAATTACAAGTGGTGATCCGGAGATCGACCTTCGCAAGTAAAAAGGAAATCAACTTCTTTCAAGTTTTCCATTGTACATATATTTAAGAAAAGAGACATTTTTCTTGATTTGTCGTGAAAGGCGATTTTTTTGGCATTTATAGCCGATTTTGGCGTTTATAGCCGATTTTCGCGTTTATAGCTGATTTTTGGCGTTTATAGCCGATTTTGGCATTTATAGCCGATTTACAATACTCATCAATAATGAAAGACAAGAGTTGTGATTTTTGTCTCTTTTGAAAAAATACAAACTACAATTAAAAGCAAGAAAAAGAGGATCTAACTTCCCAGGAGATTATGGGGGACCCGTTCAGATGGATGGTCGCAAGCCATATGTGGACTTCGCCATCATCCATACAGATGAGAACAGAGGATGCTATTGATTCGCTTGGCTTGACTATAACCTCAGGTTTTTAGAGGACAAAGACCAAAAGGAGGTCCTATGTCCAATAAAAAACTAAGTAGACGGACTGAAAAGCCATGTCTAAGCCATTGGAGGCAGAAGGAGAAGGCAAGGACCTTGGAGGGGTACCCCCCAAGGGACTTTTGTCACCTTGTAGCGGTGGTCGGTGTAGAACTTCCGCAGAGTTTTCTCTCTTTCTTTCTCTGGATTTCTGTGCTTTTTTCTGATCTGGTATCTGTCTTGTTTTTTCCGATCTGGATTCCTTTGGAGTGCTCTCTTATTTATAGGCTCTTGGTAGCCATTTAGGAGAGTTTATGGTCTTTTATTGTCATTAAGCCGCATAATGGGAGGAGTTACAGGATTTAATTCCTTTATTTTGTAACTCCTTTTTCTTGGCTTCTGATTGGCCGGAGGAGATTGAGGGCATTTAATCGCCTTTAATCGCCATGATGGGAGGAGTTTCATGTTTTAAATGTCATGAATCTCTTGACTTGTAACTCCCGGATGCTTGCTTCTGATTGGGCCATCCAAAGAAATGGATTAATGACTGTAATAAAGCTAGTCAATTAATCGCATTAAGTGGTCGCCGAGCAGTTGAAGAGTCGCGGGCTGTGCCTCATTTTTTGGGATTCTTCTGGTGATGATCATCGATGGATCTTCATGTAGATTGACATCGGATGACCATATAACTTCAGGTATTGGTTGCCAGCAGCGGGTCGGTGCCATCTGTCCTGTCGGTTTCTAGATCGGTCGGGTAGAAAGCACACTTTTTTGGTTGACCGGTTGGCGATCAATTTTGATTTCGATACTCTTGATGATTGTCCCGTGATTTTGACGGATGTCAAAGGATTTGGTGACTCAAAAGTATGAATTTTGGAAAATCAGAGGAGTCGGACGCTTCGAATCGCGAAAAAACGGTGAAAAACAGAGTTTCCGGGGCCTTCCCGGCGACCCTGGGGGGTTTTCCCCCCTTTTGTCCCGTTTTGCGTCCGTTTTTGCTGTTTTTCGATTCTTTTCTCTTCTGTATTTTTCCTTTGCTTTTTTTATCATTTATTGGCCTGATTTTCCTGTAGAAAACCTGATGAGAATCCTTACATTTTGTTTTGCAAAGTTTCCAATTTTCCGAGAAAGCCGAAGACTTTGTCGCGCATAGCTGCCGATTTTCCGTTAGAAGCTGAAACTGGGTGAAACGATGTCGGAATGACCTAAAATTTTAGGTGAAGCCTCCTGAGTAATAAATAAGACCAACATAGGCTTTTGTTTGAGTTTTGAAGCCGTTTGGGGTCCTATCACCAGTAGACTTATTTTTGTCGCGATGAAGATGTCGCGGCTTGATGTGCGGTCAACCGATGTCCGATTGACTTGAAATTTGACAGGGAACCTATTGGAGTAATTTTAAGATGATCCATAGGTTCTGTCTTAGAAACTATGGTCCCGGGGAGCTTCACCATCGAGAGGCCTGAGTTGGCTTCCGAGCATCAAAGTCTGGTCAAATGTTGTCGAAATAACCTGAAATTTGACGTGTAGCCCTTTGTAAGCATTTTGAAGCCGTCCATGTGCTCTATCTGATGAGTGATGGCCTCGGAGGTTCTCGCCACCGAGAGGCTAGATTTAGCTGTTCAAGGATTGATGTAGGGTCAAACGTTGTCGGTTTGACTCGGAACTTGTCGTGGAGCCTTTTGAATGTATTTTGAGACCATCCATCGGCTCTGATTGAAGATTTGGTGTCTCCGATGCTTTCACCGTGGGAGCTCCTTTTCAGCTGCCGGAGAAGCAAAGTTAGGCCAAATGATTTTAAAATGGCCCGAAACTTCTTGTGTACTCCTCTTTTGGTTATCTTGAAGGATCTTGCGGTTTTTGTTTGATTCTGACAAGATTTGATTTTTTGGAAGTAGCATTGCCTATTTATGGCAGGTTGCGACTTTATTTTTTGTGACATTTTTTGCAAGTAGCATTGTACCTTTCTGGATCTTGAAGAGGCAAAGTGACATTTTTGGTGTCAACAATCATCTTGAAGAGTTCTTCCAATTTGATTTATATCATCGATGACAACATGAGCTGACTCCATTATGGTCATGGTTCTATGATTAAATACTCTGTATGCTTTGCTCCTTTTAGAATAGCTTAGGAAAATTCCTTCATCAGATTTAGGCTCAAATCTCTCCAACTGCTCCCTATCTCTTAGAATATAACATTTGCTTCCGAACACTTTCAAATACCCCAAATTAGGCTTTCTTTCAAAATAAAGTTCATAGGGTGTCTTGTTGGTATTCTTAGTGAGATAGACTCTATTTATAAGATAGCAGGCAGTATTCACAGCTTCAGCCCATAGATTATGAGGAAGACTCTTTTCATTGAGCATGGTCCTAGCCATTTCTTGAATCACTCTATTTCTTCTTTCTGCTACTCCATTTTGTTGAGGAGTTTTAGGAGCTGAATATTGATGATTAATCCTATGATTCTCACAAAATTTGGCAAGTTTTTCATCTTCAAATTCTCCTCCATGATCACTTCTGGTCTTCTGAATTTTACAATCTTTTTCAACTTGTATCTTGTTGCAAATTCTTATGATATTGTCTACAGCATCTGATTTAGCATGAAGAAAAGCAAGCCATCCAAAACGAGAATAATCGTCTACCATAACCAGAATAAATTTCTTTCCTCCAACACTTTGCACTGGTGCATGTCCAATCAAGTCCATGTGGACTAATTCAAGAGGACGAGAAGACGATATATCCTTTAAACCTTTGAAGCTCTTCTTGATTTGTTTAACCAGTTGGCAAGCCTTATAGATTTCAGATTTTTCAGCACTCAACTTGGGAATTCCTTTCACAATTTTATTCTTGGATAGGATTTTCATCAATTTAAAGTTTATGTGACCCATCCTTTGGTGCCATAAGTAATTCTCTTGATCTTTAATTATCAAGCACCTAGATTCATTGTCATCACATTCTTCTATAATGTAAATATTTCCTTTTGTCCTTGATCCAGTAAGAATAACTTGGTTAGTTCTATCATTTACCACTTTGCATGAATGACTGTCAAAGACAACTTTGTTTCCTTTGTTACATAATTGGCTAATGCTAAGAAGATTATGCTTCAATCCTTCCACAAGAAATACATTATTTAGAGTTGGTATTTGATGTCCTTTCACACTTCCCTTGCCAATGATTTGAGCTTTACTATTATCTCCAAAAGAAACATTTTCTCCATTATATTCCACTATAGAGCTGAATCTAGATCAGTCTCCTGTCATGTGTTTTGAACAACCACTATCTAAGAACCAAGTAGGGTTTTCTTTTGCTTTTAAAGCGGTTTGAACTAGGAGACTCTCAAAGTTTGTTCCTTTTACAATCCAACTAGATAAAGGAGATTTATAGGGAATGATCTTGGGGACAAATTTGAAAGGTATTCTAGAGGGATTGTTGAGAGATAACCTGATTTTGTATGGGCAATTAGGGACCAAATGTCCACTACGATTGCAAAAATGACAAGTCCATCTAGAGGTATAATTTCTCTCAACTATAGGTTTGTGGACACTCTTAGTAAATATTTGAGAGCTATTCTTCATGTTACTAGGGGAACCTTCAAAACCTATTCCACTCTTATCACCATAAATTTTATGCATGCCTAACATTTGATAAAACTTATCATTTCCCAAGGTGAATTTGTCAATAATGAATTTTCCTTTGTTGAGTTTCAATTGTAGAGAGGTTGTTTCAAGTTGACTAGATTCAAGCTTGGATTGTAAGTTATGAATTTGGTTTTGAGCATGAGCTAGATCTTTAGTTAGGGTGGTGAATTATTTATGTTCCAAGTTGATTTTGTCATTTATGGTATGTTTCAATTCATCTTTTAAGACATTTACTTCATTAACCAGCTTTTTGGATTCTTCTTTTAAAATTTTATTTTTCTTAATTAAGATTTCAGAATTTTCATATAGATCATTATAAGCTTGCTGGATCTCAATTTCTTCATCTTCATCATAAGTTTATTCTTGCCCTAATGTGTCATCTATTAATGTGTTATGATCATCGATCTCTTCAATAGAAGCAATAAGAATCCAATTAGTGGAATTTTCATCTTCATCATTTTGGGATTCATTTTTGTCACTATCTTCATCTTCCTCATCCCAAGTTATGTTTAAAGCTTTCTTTGCTTTCTTATCTCCTCTTTCAAATTCTTTAAGGGTGGAGCAATTTTGAGCAATATGTCCAAACCCCTTGCAATTGTAACATTGCACATCTTTTTTGATAAATGATCCTTTGAAACTTCTTTGAAATCTAGGGCTTTTGCTTTCATCAGATTTTCTAATGTTTTTGTTGTTCCTAAAGAATCTCTTAAAATTTTTGACAAGTAAAGCATTATCATTTTCACTATCATCCTCACTTTCATTTTATTTAGATTGAGAGGAAAAAGCTACTCCTTTCTTTTTATCTTTAACTTCAAAATCTAGTTCATATGTGAGTAGATTTCCTCTTAGTTCTTCAATTTTGATTTGGTCAACATTTTTACTCTCTGTTATGGCAATAATCTTGGGTTTAAATCTTTTAGGAAGAGATCTTAAAATTTTTTGTCACAGTTTTAGATTCATCCATCTTTTCTCCTAGTCCCATAAGAGAGTTGATTAACTCCATAATTTTTGTGTAGAACTCATCAAATGTTTCTTCTTCAAGCATTATAATATCTTCTAATTTAGAGGTCAGCATTTGAATTTTGGCTATCTTGACCTGATCTATACCATCATGGGTGGTCTCTAGGGTATCCCACACTTCCTTAGCAGTATTGCAATTAACAACTCTATTGAATTCTTCTTGAGGTAAAGCACAATAAGAGAGTTTTTTGCTTTAGCATTCAAATTAGCTCTATCCTTTTCTCCTTGAGTCCAAGCACTCTTAGGTTTGAGAGTTAGGGATATGATATTACCTTCAGAATCTTTTTCTGTGGTAGTGGGGAGATGATAGCCTTCTTCAATGATGTTCCACACATCTAAGCTTTGGGATTCTAAGAACACTTACATCCTAATTTTCCAATATCTATAGTGTGTTCCATTAAACAAGGGTGGTCCATTGGTGGTATTGCCCTCATCCAAATGAGATTGCTGATGGCAACAAAAGAAAAACACTCACTAGGATTCAACTCTAAGTGGTAAGGCCTAAACAAGAGCAACTTGGCTCTGATACCAATTGAAAGTCCAAGATCGAATCCGAGAGGGGGGGTGAATAGGATTACTACTAAGAACTTAGACCATTTTTGAACATTTTAGCTTGTAGGTGACTTATGCTTTGATGAAGGTAGATTAGGTTGAGAAGGGGAAGAGTTTCTAAGCTATGCATTCATAATCAAAAGACAACTACAATCTCTATTCAATCTCACACCCAAACATACAATCAACAATCATAAAAAGAGAGCTAAACATCAATCACCATAACACAAACAATTATAGTGGTTCGGCCAAATTGCCTACATCCACTCCCGGTAACCCTACCGGATTTCACTAATCAATTTAAGGTTTAAGATCACCTCAAACCTTATAATCTCATCACTATGCTTTTCAAGGATAAACATAAACCTTTACATCACAACAAGTGCTTTTCAAGGCTAAACACCAACCTTTACAACATAGATTTTTCTCTTGAGTAAAATGCCTATTTATGCATGGATGAGAGAACAAATTAAAAACAATGTATTGCCTCTAGATAGACTAAATAGAAAATGAAAAATCAACTACTAAGAGCATGCATATGAATGATAAAGTTTATGACTAATGCATGAACTAGAAGGCACTCTTTCTCTTTTTTAAAAAGATGAAAATTCAAAAGATGTAAAGATGATAATCATATGTATGAGAAAGAGTTGAATGACAAACACATGTGAATGAAAAAGTCATATGTTGATTTCATAAAGCTAAAGGTTTTCAAAGATCAAAGCATATTATGAAAAGCAACAACATCTTAAGAAGAGAGCTAACAATTTGATCATGCTTAAAAGAAAACAAAGATGAAGAAACTAAGCATGAAATAGAAATAAAGATTTAGAAAGCACACCCATTTTAAAGATCAAAGATTGAAAAGTTGGAATGCCTCCATAATCCCTTTAGAAAAGCTCTTGAAAAGTTCCTCTCTTTTGGCCTCAAAAGTTCTCAAAAAATCAGCAACTTTTCCCAAAGAGAAAGTCGCTTTTTATAGAAAAAGTGCTCCCAACGGATAGCTATCAGTCAGCCGAAAACTAGGTGTCGGTCAACCGACAGCCCAACGGTCACAAGCCAACGGCTATATTTTTGAAAAATTCGCTGACCAAGAAACACTTGGCGGTTGACGGACATCATCGGTCGACCGACACGGAACCGATCCGGAACCAACAGAGCAAAAATGCTGAAAATGAAGCTCTCTGATATTGGAACCGACAAGGTCTCGGTCTGAAGAATTATGCACTATCGGTTGACCGACATGTGCCGACGATATGACCGACAGAGAAGGTCTGAAAATTGTAGCTCTCTGGAAATGGAACCGACAGAGCCATCGGTTGGTCTCGGTTCATATGTCGGTTAGCCGACATTGACCGACAGGCTATACAACCAGACATCCTGAAGTTCTGAAGGATTTTTAAAGAGAACAGATAGAAGGAATAGAAATGAACTTTTAAAAAATGAACTGAAAACTTCGAGAACTAAGGAGACACAAGAAATTTGAAAACCATGCATATCAAATAAAAACAAAGTTTATGAAAGAAAAATATGCATGAGGATCCTAAGAAAAGAAGAGCATGAATGGGATCCTAAGAAAAGAAGAGCATGAATGAAAGAGATGTCAAGCTATGACAATGAATGCATCCAATCAAATTGCAACAAAATAAAAACTCTAACAGCAGCACGTGAGTGGGATCTGGAATATACTTCCGAAGCATTGAGACATGAAATACGTCGTGCACACCTGCTAGCTCCGGCGGTAGCACCAAATGATAAGCCACGTCTTCTATCCTGCTCTTGATCTCAAATGGTCCCACAAACCTCTTGGCAAGCTTCCCGTTTTGCCCGAATCTAATAACACCGCTCATCGGAGACACTTTCAAGAAAACCATATCTCCAACCTGGAATTTCAAAGGTCTCCGCCTCTTGTCTGCATAGCTCTTCTGACGATCACGTGACTCCTTCATTCCCATCTGAACAACCCTAACCTTCTCACTGGAATCAACAATCTCTGAGGGGCCATGAAAACTCCAAACTCCAACTTCCTCCCAACAAGCCGGAGTCCTGCATCTCCATCCATACAATGCCTCAAATGGTGCCATACCAATACTTGAATGATAGCTGTTATTGTAGGCAAACTCACATAGAGGCAAACTCTCATCCCAACTCTCCTTGAAATTCAAAACACATGCTCTGAGGAGATCTTCCAGTGTCTGAATGGCACATTCTGACTGTCCATCTGTGTGAGGGTGGTAAGCGGTACTAAATTTCAACTGAGTACCCATAGATGACTGGAAAGTAGACCAAAATCGAGAGACAAACTTAGTGTCTCGATCGGACACTATGGACTTAGGCATTCCATGCAACTTGACTATATTGTCTCTGTACATCTTAGTCATCTTATCCATAAACTGTCCAATCTTGAATGGCAAGAAATGTGCTGACTTAGTCAATCTATCCACAATCACCCAAATAGCATCATTGCCTTTCTTGATGTTCGGCAATCCTGACACGAAATCCATGGTGATATTCTCCCATTTCCAGTGTAGAATCTCCAATGGGTGAAGCAAACCAGGAGGCTTCTTGTGCTCTGCCTTAATCTGCTGACAAGTCATACACCTAAAAATGAATTCTGCAATCTCTTTCTTTATTTTCACCTACCAATAATGATTCTTCAAATTCTGATACATCTTGGTGCTCCCTAGGTGAATAGAATATCTGGTGTGGTGCGCATCTGTCATCAATTATGACTTGATGTCCTGAATATCTGGCACACACAACCTATCCTTGCAATAGAGAACTCCATCAATCAATCTGAACTCTGGCTTGTCATCCATATGATCAATGATTCTCTGCAGCTTTGGGTCATCCTTCTGAACTTCCTTGATTTTGTTCATTATCTCAGGCTCCCAAACTCCCATAGTAGCAACTAGGACTTTCTCATTGACTGGCCAGACTTCTACATCCATGTCTCTGAACTGCTCCATCCATCTCCATTCAGGCATTATCCAACCACTGAATACTGCCTTCCTACTTAGAGCATCTGCTACTACATTCACCATCCATTTCCTCTGCCTGTTATTCAGATCAACTTGTGTAAATAGGTATTGCAGGCTCTTATGATCAGTATGCACCTCAAATTGCTCACCATATAAATAATGCCTCCACAACTTCAATGCAAACATCACTGCTGCTAGCTCCAAGTCATGCGTGGCATACTTCTTCTCATGGTCTTTCAATTGCCTCAACCCATAACCTATCACTTTCTCATGCTGCATGAGAACACATCCCAAACCAATCCCTAATGCATCTGTGAAAATCATAAATCCTCCACTTCCTGCGGGTAAAGCAAGTATGGGTGCTTTAGTCAATCTGGTCTTCAGCTCTTGGAAACACTTTCACACCCTTCCGTCCATACAAACGGAATATCCTTCCTTGTCAACTTAGTAAAAGGAGATGCTATGGTAGAGCATCCCTTCACAAACCTCCTGTAGTAATCTGCAAGTCCCAGGAAACTACGAATCTCCGCTACATTCCGCGGGCTACTCCAATTAACAACCGCTGCAATCTTCTTAGGATCCGCTGTCAGTCCTTCCTTAGAAATAATGTGGCCCAAAAATGCCACTTGCTCTAACCAAAACTCACATTTGCTCAACTTAGCATATAGTTGGTTCTCCCTCAAAAGCTGCAAAGATGTTCTCAACTGATGCTCATGCTCCTCCTTAGTCTTCGAGTACACCAACACATCATCTATGAAGACGACTACAAAATGATCCAAGAAAGGAGAAAATGTCTTATTCATTAATGCCATAAAAACTACTGGAGCGTTCGTCAACCCGAAAGGCATCATAAGAAATTCGAAGTGGCCATATCTCGTCCGGAATGCAGTCTTAGGAACATCCTCCTTTATGACTCGCAACTGATGATAACCATAACGCAGATCTATCTTCGAAAAGAATTGGGCTCCCTGTAACTCATCGAATAGCTCATCGATCCTCGGTAACGGGTACTTGTTTTTAACAGTGATCTGATTCAACTGTCTGTAATCAATACACATCCTCATAGTCCCATCCTTCTTCTTCACAAATATCACCGGAGCTCCCCACGGTGAAACACTGGGCCTGATAAAACCCTTATCCAATAGATCTCCAATCTGAGTTTTTAACTCCTTTAATTCTGCTGGTGCCATCCTATAAGGGGCCTTCGAAATAAGTGTTGTACCTGGCTGCAATTCTATCGTGAAATCCAACTCACGAACAGGTGGCAAACCAGGAATCTCATCCGGTAATTCTCGCACCACTGGAATCTCATCAACAGACTTGGACTCCTTGTCTTCCGCAATAAATGCGATAAACCCTTCACAACCGTTCATCATTAACCGCTCTGCCTTCAATGCAGAAATCATCCGAGTGGAGATGGGCTTTTCATCTCCAATAAACTCAACACTACGGTCTGCACTCTGCAACTTCACGGTCTTGTTAAAACAATCTAACACTGCTCGGTTCGCTGGTAACCAATCCATACCAAGTATCACATCAAACTCCGTCATTGGTAAGATGATCAAACTGACGGTCAGCTGAACTTTTCCAATCTGAATACTACACCTAGGGTAGATAACATTACAAGCTACATGTCTACCTACAGGGGTGGCTACTATCAAATCATATGGTAGTATCTCCTTATCCTCCCCCAAATGCAGTGCAAATACTGGTGCAACAAACGAGTGTGTGGATCCAGGATCAAACAGAACTTTTACATCAAATCCACAAACTAAAAGTGTACCTTCTATGACATTTCCTGCAGCCTCTGCTTCCTCATGCGTCAGAGCATAAGTTGTCCCTGCCTACTGGGAATGCTGCTGATGATACTGCGGCGGTGGTCTCTAACCACGACCTAGAATCTGGGTGCTGGGGGTCTCTGCTGATATCGCTGCTAAGGTACTGGAGGGCGCTGCTGCGGTGGCTGAGGTGGTCGGACGATCATTTGTTGCTGCTATGGCTTAGCCTGTCCAAGGGCATATGTCTTGACGGCTGCGCAGGATGTGGTGGCCTGGGCGCCGAAGCTGGAAATACTGGTGGTGTCACTCCTGTATTCCCTGGGCAGAAACGAACCTTATGCTCTGGGTCTCCACAATGGAAACCTACCCCTGACTATTTCCTGCACTCACGGCCATAATGATTTCCCCCATAATGGATGCAAGAGACTCTTTGCGGCTGCTGTCGGGGCGTAGGCTAGAATCGTAGCCTCTTAGGTGCTAGTTGCTGATAGTACTGATAAGAAAAAGAACCCTATGACTTGGACTGAGAGATCAATGCTAATATCCTCTGCTGCTCCAAAGCAATCACATCTTTCAGGGACTCCTCTGCCCAATATGCTTCCTTAACCACATCATCATAGTCGGTCAACCTGCTACGCTGAACCTACATCTCGATGTCTGCTCATAGCCCCTTGATGAACCTTCGAACTCTCTCTGATTCGGGCTTAATCTGACTTTCAGCAAATCGGGATAGATGGGTGAAAGCAATCTCATAATCCTGTACTAGTAAATCACCCTGCACTAGTCTCTCAAACTCCTCCATCTTCTGATCACTGTAGTACTCTGGAATGAATTTCTTCTGGAACTGCTTTGTGAAAGTCTTCCAAGCTACCTCTTCTTCAATTGTTTCATATAGGTGCTTGACGGTTTTCCACCATCTCTCCGCTGCTCCACGAAACATGTGAACTGCATTCTGCACCTGCTGGATACCCGTGCACCGAAACACCTCATAAATCTTTTCCATCTGAACTGCCCACTCATCTATAACAGCGGGGTCCTCAATGCCATGGAACTCAGGTGGAAATCTCTTCCTGAATTTCTCAACCAATTCGTTCAGATCATACTCCTTTGCCTGAGGCTGACCCACCTTCTGTACTACTTCAAGCATCTGAGCTTGGAATACAGCTTGGTCTTCATTCTGCTTTTGGCTTTGCTCAGTCATATCCTTCTGGGATTGGATGAAGGCTGCCATGAAATGATGAAATTGGTTCTCAGCGCCATTCTGAGATGAACTACCCTCACCTCGGGTATTGTGTCTACCAGCCATAATCCTAAAAAACATTCAAGGTTAGTTCCAATATGCCCCAAGCTAAAAAACAATACTAGAAAATAAAACTAAGAGATCAACCTACTGACTAACGAAATCCTCACACGCGTCCTATGGTTTCTGTTGGAAATAGGGTGAGCCTCTAGGATAGGTTTCAAAAACTTTTGACCCACTTGACGCAGGGATCAACTATCCACAAGGCTATAAAACCCAATCCAAGATCTATGTCCTCAATCTCAGTCATTATGATCAGTAAATACAATCTATCTAGAAGATAGAAACAGCAACTAACAAGCATCCATAATAATCTACAACATGCAAGGAAGTGGATTATACCTTTGGAGCTCGGTTGTGCTCTAATGGAGGAGTTGCGTCTTTCTTTGATCATGAAACGCTTTCACTAATCAAATAGGAATCTCCAAGACCTCTTGATCTTCCACGCTATGACCCGTATCAGATTCTCCTTTTCTCAAGAAGATGGTGGGATCTCCAAGAGAAAACTACTAGGAACTCTAGGGAGGAACTAGAAGAAATACTAGAAGAGAGAAGAGGAGAAGAGCTCGTGCAACACTTGCACTAAGGGACTTGGGCGTGAATCCCTAGGTGGGTTTATGCATGGGACGTCCAAGGCCCTCTTCTCCTCTTATTTATAGCTTTTGCAAGCCCAACTTACTAATTTCCATTAGAAGTCTTACTTCCAAAAATTAGTAACTTTCTCTTCTTAATTAAAATAGAAGTCTTACTTCCATTAATTAATTAGTAACTTACCATATCATAATTAGAAGCCTCACTTCAAATATGATTAGTAACTTTCCAATTCCTTTCTAATTAAAATATAAGTCTCACTTCTACTAAAATTAGTAAGTCTACTATTACCACTATTAGAAGTCTCACTTCAAATAGAAATAGTAACTTTCCTTTTAGAGTTCAACTAGAATTAGATACTTTCTAATAATTGGGCTAGCGTGGGGACCACTAGGGATTCCTTAGAAAGCTGGCTCCAACTGGGACACGCGACCCCACATCTCATGTGCAATCCGGGCCCACAGTTAATTGCAAATAACTCCACTATATAAATGCAATTGAACTCCAGTCTTAGGAATATTACATAGAAGACCCTAAACTTCCACATTACCACAAGTAGACCCCTCTATCAATATCCATGGATCAATTGGACCTGTCTTCCAAACTTGATCCATATCTTATTATCCTTGAGCCCCAATTAATTATAATGATCAATAGGTACCTTTCCAATTAACTCTTAATCGGAATGGGTGCGCACTTACCAATGATAAATCCATTAATTGGCACAAGGGGATATTAGAGATAGATTCCATCTTGACCATTGAATGTTCCCACAGCTCTACTACCACGTACCCAAATCACCGAGGTGTTGACCTACAGTTGGCCTCACTCATTGGTGACTCAAAGCAAATGAATAGATAGAAACTTGAGTTCATTAATGTCTCAGGATTGAGAGCCTATTGCTAGGGAATTATGAGAGTAGACATTAAAATAAAGACAGTGTTTATAAGGTGCTTCTCATGGTCCTTCAATACATCCAATGTACCAACACAATGATCCAGAATCTTCCATTCTGATGATCGAGACAAATCACACTATCTCATAGTGATCAAAGTGCTGCAACCTTGTCAGTATGAGATGTCCAGTCTCATCACTGGTTGTGAAGATATTTAAGTATAAGATTTGTCACACATGTCTCCCGTATGTGGATCTCATCCATACACATGTGTTACATCTAATATACTTGTGGACCCCGGTTCATCTCATGAACCATCATGTCATTCGTATTGGTTATGTGCAAGTATATAATAAATCACCATTCATCTCATGAAAGGAAAGCATGAATATATGAATAAATAAAGAAATTAATCAATTTATTATATCATCTACTGGATTGAGTCCATAAAACTAACAGTTTCTACCATTTTTACCCTAAGAAACCATCCACTGCTTTGATACCATCATGTCACGTCCCCCGAACCCGATTAAAGAATAACCGGATCCGAAGAGTGAATTTTTAGGACTAATTAAATTTTTTATCCTTTTGGCCCACGGATCGTAAGTCCGCGGTGAGGATATAATATTTCAAGCCTCATGTAATACAATAAACATTGAGTTCATAGAACTCTACGCATATGGAATATCAGTCAATGAATAATAACTTCTCGTTAAGTTTAAAGTTGCCTAATAGAACAATCAAAGGTAAGGAGTTAAGTCAATTTATTACATTGGCCATCCCAAATAACAAGGCCAATAAAAGAAAACAGAGTAAATGAAATGAAAGTTCCAACGAGGGGATAAATAAAAGAATATATCTAGTGAAGTCCCAATGAATCTTTCTCGTGCTAGGAATGATGACGCTACTCTACGTCATCGGCACGCCACTCTCGCTACTCCTCTGCTGGTTGGAAATCCTTTGGGATCTCCTCACCGGCCTGCTCCTCGTAGTAGTAGAAACCACCTGAGGTGTCTACACACCAAGGAACAGAATCAACGACATGTTGAGCAATAGATAAGCAAAACATAATAAACACGACATGCATCAAATATAGATTAATGACAAGTAGTAATCATGTGAATACAAGGAATGAGAAGCTAGGCATAAAGCGAGAGTAATATATGGAAACAATAACAAGAATCCTAGCTACCATCTAACAATAACCACTATCCATGCAATGCAAAACAAGAATAAGAGGGAGACTCCGAGGATGTTCAAAGCCACCTCCCGGGGTACCATTAACAATCCAATCCGGACTACTGATACCAAAGTCCGGCTCCAGTAGATCCTAGCTCCCGGTCCTGGGAATAGCAGCACGGTCCTAGCCCACTCACAGCTATTCAACGCCATAGACGCCGTCCTATGCCGACTGCCTGAAAGAAACTGCGATTCAGATCTGAATTAGCGGAAGATATTCATGGCTAATTTGTAACATGACAGATTTTAAAAATCTGATTTGGCCAGCATAAATCAGCCATATAGATCGCATGAGAACTCCATGAATTCATGACCAACAAGTGTATAATTAAAGGAGAATGAAGAAGACTATTACCTCGAAGATTTGTAGACTTCAAATCTCTGAAAAAATAGATCCAAAGGCCCGAACTCAGACTTGCAATTAGCAAACAAGTTGCTGGAATTTTCTGCACTAGTATTGCCTTTGATCTTCTCCTCTATCTCACTTCCAAATCTGATTGGCTAAGATGGTGGGATCTTAATCTAGGAATCAAGAAGTATTTTTTCCAAGGAAGAATCTCAGACCTTAAGCTCTCAACTATCAAGAAGAGAACCTCCAAAGGGCTGGGCGTGTAGAAGCACTCTTGCACACTTTCTTGCTATGGACGTCCAAGGGGTATGTAGTTTCTTTTATAGAAACTTTGAGGAAAACTTTCCCATAGAGTTTATCTCTCCTAATTCTCATTGATGTCCAAAAAGGAAAGACTTATTTCCTTTAAGAAACACTCCAATTAGAAAATGAAACTAAAAGGAACTTTCCATGCAATTAGTAATCCTAGTTGTAGAACACTTACTAATTTTAAGTTCCTAATCCAAAAAGGAAAGTATCTCATAGGAATACTAATCCAAAGAGGAGTCCAACTTTCCAAGTAGAGAGTCCTACTCAAAGTTGGAACCTTACCCATGGAAATCTTATTATGGACGTCCCACATATTGATGCACACCATGGCCCACATACAATTTATCTAGAGTTAAATTCATGTATGCCATCAAAGGCCTATTTGAATTTAAACTCAAAATTATTTTTCCACTAAAATAATTCATCCAAATGTTATCTAAACATTATAGGAAACCATGCCAATCTTGGAAGTGACTAGAGAAGGGACCAAAAGACATATTTGCCATTGGCTCCCAAAATGACCAAAATGTCCATGCTAAACCCATAGCAACATTAAGACCATTTTAACCTTAACTCATTCCACTAAAGAGTTATGGTTGAACTCCAATGACAAATATATAATATAATAAGCTCATCATAAAAATGACGGTTGTCTTCGACCTACTAAGTGTAATGACCTAAATGCCCCTCTATGTAACATCCATAATCGAGTCAGGTTATCACATGTACTATCAACCTTCCCGATTACATCTAAACCTTAGAACTTCATATCCTTAACATAATCATCATTCGAATATTATTCTCTTGATCCAGGGAGCGACCCACAAGTTCAATATCCATATGGAACATCCATATACTAAGATCTTAGATTTTGATGATTAATCAGATAATTCTAAGGGGACGATTATTCCATCATCAGATGGCATAGATTCTATATTGCATTTGCACGTCCCAACTGATCAAGTCCGAGTACCCAAAACACAGAGCTGTTGACCCAAGAAAAGAATCTCACCCATAGTGAATTAAAGCACAAGAACTTGACTTCGTCAGTTCATCCACAAATGCTCAAGATTAAGAGCACCGGTCGCTCAGTAGCATGAGGTGACTTGATCTCTCTCTATGATAGTACTATTTTAGAGATCACACCTGCCATGGTCCTGTTCAATGCATTGCATATGCACTAATGAGATGAATCCGGGAAAGACCTCCATGACTTAGGTAAGTCACCCTGAATGCAGGAGAGTCTCTCATTATAACTTATACCAAGATGAAGTGCCCAGCTCCATCTTTCAGTTATGAACAAATATGATGTTTCCAGTGTCCATGAATTAGACCTATCTGTGTGTAGACACTACACACCTAATTCATTTACTAGAAACAATGGGCCTTACACAACCATACATATATACATGTTTAAGCATAAAAGAGTCTTTCCATTAAATAACCAGTAAATATCCAGTAACAAAAGATGAGAGTGCAGCTAGTGGGCTTTAGGGCATACACCAATCCCAACACTGCCCACCCCGACAACCGAGTAACCGGTTCGTCATTAAAACCCCAAACTGCAGATGCCCATGATATGCAAACAATAATAAAGTGGTTCTGACACAAGGACCAACAAGACAAGCAAGTCTGACTAGTTCCATGTACAAGACAATATCATAGGGATTATCTCATCCAAGACAATGCAAGACAAACAAACCACGTGATAATCCCCTTCATTGCTAGCAAATCATGTTTATCAATACAAGACACAGGGGTTCCTAAGGTACACTCTAAGTCAAGTCCAAGTCCTAATTCCTATAAGAATTTATGTTTCATATGTAATTAAGTATTTTATGTCAAGAGAGTGTACAAGGAATAGTAACAACGGATACAAGTCACAAGTCAAGGAAGAATTACTATCCAATCCTAGGTATGTGGTGTCATCCCCGTATCCGACATGTTCTATCAGAGTACATGTGAAATTGAATCAATGATGCTTCTAGGGAAATCCCTTGGTGTACAATCATGTTAAGCATCGTTCAATCCAACTCCATATGCATTCGGTTATACCACGCGTAATACACAAATACCTAGACAACCCATCGAAGCACACCAGGCCACGTACTTCGATTTCAATCCCATTAATGGTCAAGTGAGAGTAAATTCATGGTTTCCAACATCTAAGGCCCAAACTTAGGTTACCAGTCTCATTTCCAATATAAACATAAGTTGGATTAACAATTCAAGTATTTACATCACTTCCCGACCTCCGATCATGATGAAACCAGAACCATTGGATTCTATGTCTCAAGGGCTTTCCAACGGTATATAGATTCCAAATTCCGACGAACGGATCAAAAGTTATGTTCATTCGAAGTGGACGTTGATGTCTGCACAATGCAGTCTCACTATAGCGAGAGCGAGAATGCATTTTGTTTGGGCTCCAGAACAGTAGCAAAGCTCGCTATAGCGAGGGTTAAGCCCGCTAGAGCGAGTCTGCTTGCTGCCTGAGCCCGGACTGAAGCAAATTTGGCCTGTTTTAAGGTATTTCCAATCCTATTCACCTAGGGTCCATTCCCTTCCGGGGCATGTACCTTCATGGGAAGAGCCTCCATGCTCTCTCTCTCTCTCTCAAACCACATTCCATTCCATCCATCAAACCATATACAAGTAAAGTCCATTCAACCCATTTATCCAATTTAGCATATGTAATCCAATTAACCATGACAAGCTTGGAATTTAGGTATTCTAACATGAAACATCATCAATCAAAGAAACAATACAGACATATATATTATGAAATGCATATCTACTTGCCTCAAAGAAGAAGGAGATTGAAAATTGGGCAAAACTCGAGGAGAAGCCTTTCTACCCTCAAATCCACAATCTAACCCAAATAAACGCAACCTAGAACGCAAATGAGAAGAAAGAAAGGAAAAAGATCAAGATTGAACCTTATCTAAACAAAAAAGAAGATGATTGAAATTATGAGATTTAGGAAAATCTTACCAAACTAGAACCAACGAAAAGAGAAGATCACGAGGAAGAAGATGTGCGGTTCGGATCTTCGAGATGATCTCTCCCAAAAACTCTGGGCTTGAGAAGATGAAGAGGAAGAAGAAAGGAGCTGTGGTTGCTTTCGTTGTAGAGAGCGAATAAGGATTAGAACTAATCCTTGATTAAGAAGAAGAGAAGAAGAAAAATACTAATATGCCCCTTAAGTGGGTCCGGTTAAAGAATGGACTACTTGAAGGGTTTCTGATCGTCGGATCGCGACGAGTCAAGAGACAAAAATGATCGATGCGACGAAACCTTTCCAACAAACCAAAAATCATGGTGTTTGGAATTTTTCGAAAAAACACTCGATTTTCCTTAAATTGCAAACTACCCCTGCTATGATCAAACGAACTCGGAATCGAACGAAACTTCGCAGACACTATTCTAATGCTAAAAGAAACTAGCTCATGATCTAAACCCACTTAAATATCTAAAATATAATTAATAGAATATTAACAATTAAATGGGTTTAGGGCCTGATATTGGGCCCAACTGGCCCAATAAGGTCACGGACCTTACAGTTCCTATGTATTATAGGCAAGCAAATAGGCCATAAACAAAGGGGCTCTAAAGAGAAAAGAACTAGTAAGGCTATGGATAAAATATAGTTGACTTGAATTAGGATTGAGTGGCCGTCTTCAGTCATAGTGTGGTGGTAGAGGCATAACCTCCCAATTGGAAGAATGGAGTTCAAACACTACTCACCCAGAAATAACATCAGCCTCTAAAGGCCGATTTATTTACATGGAATCGACTTTCTAAGAAATGGTAGTAAAGTGAGTTCAAATGAGCAGACACTAAAAAGGCGAGTAGTGAAGGATGTAAGGTAGAGACAGTAGGATCTAATTCACCAGGGTGATGACAAGTAGGGATGGAAACAGGTTGGTTCTGGGTCGGAACCATATGGGCCCAGAACTAGAACCATTTCTAAATGATGGTTTCAAATCCGGTTCCGACTCTGAACCTATTTTATTGGTTCCAGAGTTGATTCCGATGAGAGGACCCGAAGCAGGTTCCAAGTAGAGGACTAAGATCCAGTTCCAAAACCAATTCAGACTTCTTTTTTTATTATTTTTAATTTATTTATTCTTGCTTAAAACAAGGATGTCATTCAACTTATAACAATGCATTAAGCCTACCACCTCTAAGATTAAACATAAAAATGACCAACTAAAGTTGATTTATAGCTATAATTTACAACATTAAAGACTCATATGCTGTGTGTCATGTTCACAGGTTAGAACCTATATGGATCCGAAATGAGACCTGTTTATCAATCGGAACCTAAATTGAGTTTCGGATCCATATTTGTTTATGAATCGGAATCGAAACCTAAAAAGATATCAAACCTAGTTTTTTTTACGAGTCAAAATCTCCAAATAATCATATATCTGTTTACATTCCTAAAATGACTGGATACTTATTTTCCTATACCAGGGAGACCATTTCAAAAATATATAGATCTTTACCTTTATTTCTTCAATTTTAGACACTCTAACATAAATACATTCCTTAAATTTCTTAGAAATTCAATTCTATGCAAGCAAATGAGTGCTTGAAAAACTTAGCAGAAAAGTAAAACACGCATTGGTGGCAGCTTAAAATAACTTTCATATATAGGCCCCTAAAAAGAATTTTTAGGCATTAGCCCCCATAGCAAAATTCCCTCCCTTACATTGGAGATCAGATATTATGTGATAAGACTCTCATGACAACACTACCGACAAGAGTGATAAAAGAATTTGTGCTACCAGGAAATGTCACCTCCTCCAGTTCTATCTTCCTTTTGCCAATTATCATGTGAAAATTGATTGATTGCTCCTAAAAACATGTCTCATTGGATGCCTTCGGCCGTGTCTGCTTCCTGTCTTAGCATCAACTTTCTTAGGCAGAATGATCCATGAATTGTGTAAATGCCAACTACATGGAGTCATACATTTCAAACGCACGTGTGGCCCACATGACGCCTGCACCATCCTAATTTTTGAGGCAATGGGAAAAGAAGGAAAAAGAAATCCAGGAAATAAAAGACCATGACCATGTCATTGTCATTGATATGAATTATCCTGACAGATGACAGGTACCCCAAAAGCTTATGGATATCTCTGCCTCTTTCTGGGTTACCTGACCCAAATCTCCCCTCTTTTTCCTCTTTTAGCCTATTTACCACCATCATGCAAGGGTGGCATTGTCAGTCCTGTCTTTCAGACCTCAGTCACACCCCACTCTATCTTCCACACATTTTCTAAACCGAGCCCACATCCCACGTTGGATGGATGCAAAAACACAAAATAGGAGGATGTGATCCTGAGACCTTCTGTACAAACACTTAAATTGGATCATCAAAATGGGCCCCAGACAGTGGGTGTTCTGTCCACAGTGATTAAACAATTGCCCGTTATTTGGATGGCATCGATTGAAGCTGAAAACTATGGGAGATGGGATTGATTAAAAAATTCAATGCTGGATGGATGATCCACTGCCACATCTCCTCCAAGGTTCGGTAGCAAGAAAAGCAGACCCTTATGTCAATCTAATACAACTCTACAAGTTCTTCTGTGCCTCACTCGGACCTTGGATGGAATGGAAAGCAGGGTTGTGCTTTTGGTACATGCTAAACTCAAAATAAGGGGCCAGTTCTATCATACATCCATAAAGACCATATCAGACAAATTACAGATCACTGAAACAAAAAATTATCGAAAAAAGACAAGCTATATATCACATAATTTTCCTTGCAAACAACAGAGACCATGGAAATTTCACTCAAGCAAGAACTACAAGCAAGCACATACATATTTACATCCCTTCCCGGCCAAAAAGAAAAGGTAAAAAGGGCAATCACCCCACCACCTAAAACACCCAACCAGATGTATTCACAAATTCTCATCTGAACAGACTCTACAAGTTCACCTCCTTAATTCAACATATCATCCCTTTAGCTCCTTTTCTGAGTGCAGTTAGCTCTTAAAATCCGAGCTGCAAATTAGAATAATTTCGCTGTTTTCTTAAATTAGCAACCCTCCTTTCAGGAAGAAGGCAGAACAGTGATCAAGGGAACTCATGTTTCTGATTTAAGTTAGGAATCCATGCTTAAAACCCCAGAAACGTTGGCAGGTGAATGAAGCTTGATTCTTGAATTCATCTTCTTTACTTCTTCACAAGTATAGATGACAATCTTTTTCACCATCCTACAGAATTCCCTGTATGACAAATAACCAGGTGTTCAGTGAAGTTCAAATGGACGTTCAAAAAAAATAGGAGAGAACAGTTGGAGAGATTTACAGCCAAGGATCGTCGCCAACAAGCATCATATCGCCTTCATCATCAGTGAAGGCAATTTGCCATTTCTTCCGATGATGAAGTTCCCCATGAATTTCAAACATCCGCTCCAGCTCCGTTACCAGATCATCATATCCACCCAACATCGTCAGATCTACCGCCCTCCCAACTGCGCTACCTTGCATGTGAACCTTTTCCCAACACCCATCACACAAATTTCAAAATCACTAAGGGCTGCTTGGCAAAGTATAATTCAGTATTTTGAAAATGTTGGCTATTGGCAGTGGCACATTTATTATTTTTTGTTGGAAGAAATAGATTATTTTCCCTTATTAAAATTCTATTGTTCGACACATCAAGGGTCGAAAAAAAAAAAAAAAAAGATGGGACCCATGGACCATGTTCCATTCGCTGCCCAAAAACAACCAATCATTAAGGGGCCTAATGGGACAGTTAGGTATCAAATGAAAGAATCGCCTATCACAGTAAAGATCTTGCCAAATATATGAGGATCTAGTAACCACTCATTGGGCCCTACATCTACAAGTTATTGGGCTACAAATGATTGGGCCAAGCAAATGTGCAATTGGATTGCACAAATTCTCTTTAGGTGCCTTACCTTGGTGCGACTTCTAGTAGTAGAAAAGTTTTGCTTGCTCTGGACCTCCTTTGGAGATGTCTGCAAACTGAGCTTTTGCTCCTTAGAAGCCCTCGGTAGACCAGACGGTTGGTCTGAATCAGCAGCATAGACAGTAGCTTGAGTGGGCGCTGCTACCATGGCTGAATCAGATATGTTAAAGAGACCTGTCATCGATGTCTTCTCTGTAGCATGTGAGCTGTTGGAGCTATCAATCAAGTCAATCCCAAACAGCCGATAAATATTGCGAGCCTCAGATATCTTTCCTCTGTCAGTCATAATTGACATGGACTCGTTACCCAGCTTCAATATATGATTGCTGGTCAAGTTACCAGGGGCAACAGGCAGTACAGAAACTACTTTACTCTCTTCGTTTTCATCTTGAAACAGCTTTAGAGAAACATCGGTAAGGGAAGGAGATGGGCACTCAGGCTGGTTTGGGAATGAAACTAAGAGATCCTTCAGCCAAACATCCTCATGCCGCCCCATATTATGTATCCTGCCTCTGTTCAAGATGTTTTCCTTTATTTCTTTCTGCTTAGGAGACCAGACAACTTGGGTTTCACAGCTCTGAGCATCACTATTACTCAATGCACTCAAATCACGTGATTGGGTAGTTCCAGGATACCAGAAGCCTGAACTAGGCTCTATAAACCACAAAAAAAAGAGAAAATGAAGGGAAGAAGTGTCACACCAAAAGCATTGCAAACCCCACCTAAATATGACAAAAAGTCATAAACATACCACTTATTGGGGGCTCAATCAATGGCCGGTTTCTTTTGGTCTTCATAGAAGTAGGATAAGTTTCGCTCAAAGAAACAGAAACATCAAATGGCTCTATCTCCCAAGGAGAAACGCTCTCAGGTCGTTGTAGGGCAGCTGCTTCATCCCATTGAACCTGGTAAGAGGTAACTAAAAATTCAGCATATGCTGAGAGCATGTAGGTAACTGGGGATGGGAGGCAGTATTTGAAGAAAAAATGTATTAGCAATGGCAGTATATATTTAAACTTAACCTTCAGCGATCTCCAATCTGAACATGCCCATTTAGAAGAAACATCTCCAACCCCAACAATAGTGCCTGTGAACCTGAATTATGAACGCACATATCCATCAACGATCCTTTTTTCCCCAAATGTTTTTTAATGGGTGTCCTTCAAATATCATAACTCAAGTGAAGCTTAAAAAGACATAGAATTACCTTCTCTCTGGGGTATCTTCTCCTTCAAATCGCATCTTAAATCTCATCCCAAGTGAGAAACCATTTTCAATAGCCTCCAGATACTTGTTCAAACCTATAATGAACTGACTTGTCCTGGTAGATGCATTTTAAATTAGTCAAAAAAATATTTCATAGTAATTGCATACCCTAACATTCTTAAATAAGAGAAAATTTCTAACCTTGGCTTGTAATAAACAGTGAAAAGAGTGTTGGTTGTAACAGCATGAGATGCAGTAGCAAGTATTCCTAGATGCATGCTCTGTTGGGATATAACAGAAGATGGCATCGTACTTTGTTGCCGAGCAAAGCGTCTAACTCCGACACGTAACTCTCCATTCTCCCCTCTACAGAAATGCTCTCGGATGCCATGGTTACCCTACTACACAATAGAATTATCCCACAGGGAAAAGAAAGCAACAGATTTTGGCAGAAATACCTCATGAAAACAAAGGCATCACCAGCAACCAGCCTCTTTGATGTGACAAATGTACTCCAACCAGTTGTAAGCAAATGCCTGCGGGGTTGCCCTGCCCATAAAAAAAGGATTAAACAAATTATTCACTCATAGATGAAAAAATGTTCCCTCAAACTTTTTGATGTATTGTTCCTTGTACAAATCAACCCATATGCGGGAAGAAAGAGATGAGTTCAATTGGAATGCTTGAAAAACTATTTTGGGAATGAGATGTGAGGGCATGTCTCAATCTTCCGTACAAGTTCTCTCCCATCAGTCAAACTTTTTTTGCTTCAAAAGGGTAAAACCTGACTGGAGCGCAACCAAGTTCCAAGACTCAAAACAGGGCCTTAAGGGCTCTCTCAGATAGTGCAGGGAACTGGAAATGCAGAAAACCTAGTTCCAAGATTCCAAACAAGGGCAAAGGGACCATTTGGATAATTCGCCGGCATTTTCTACCACCATTGAACTCCATTTGAAGCTCATTTATTTCCAATAGATGGGTAGGAAGTGGCTTTCAGGAATCAGGGGAGCTAAGAAACCATCTGCCTATGCAAAAAATGCCAAAACCGCAGGCACACAGAAATGAACCTTAGTGATGCAGTTTTCATACAAAACTCGCAACTTGAGATAGTTAGTTGCCTTCTATTGCCCCAAGAATAGAAGAGTGTATAACACCAACTATGCCATGCAATTCATATGAAATAATGATTTCACTGCATCCAAACAGAAGTTGAAACAAAATATGAATCAGTACCTCTGAAAATATGCTTAAAACGCCACTCCAGACCATGAAGATCCTTGGTAACCAACTCTTGTGTCGGCGTAGGCTGGGTCATGTCCTGAAAACAGGAAAAATCAGTATCAATAGCATAGAACACAACAAATTGCTACAAACAATTAAAAAAAAAAAAGTAATCTCACCAAAGGAGGAAGACATTCATTAGCATGTCTTCGGAGAACAGAGAACCCGCCATGGGTGCTAGTATCCGAAGCAGTTAAAATCTTGCAGAACGAATGAACAGTTGGCCTTTGGGGCTCTGAAAGGCTTTGATCGGGACTTTTAGGCAAAGTTTGCTACCAAACCAGATAAGAAAAAAAAAATTAAAAAATCAAATTTTCAATAAAATGTCTCCTAAAATCAACTACCATGAGGAACTCAAATCAAACAGTAAACAGTATCTCACCTCTGGATCTGGCTGCAAAGTAATTTGTGCGTAAACCTCATCTGTATCAGGCTCAGCCTAAAACCCAAAGAAAAAAAATAATCAAACAATATACAAAAGCAAAATAAAAAAAAATGGAGAAAAGATTACAAATTAGGGCCTGTATGTGCGCGAAAATTTTCGAGTTTAAATTCTCCAGTGATTTCATCTTTCATTTTCTGCAGAAAACTGTAAGTGAAGATTTCAATTTCCAAGTTTTTCAGTCTCTACATGTACCAAACCATTTTCTAGCTCTTGGATCTGAACCTGCTTTCCACAAAAGTTGCACAAAGTTCATTCCCCTTGGAAACTTACAAAAACCCAACCAAGGAAACTAAAAAACCTCAGAAAATCTTATCACAAAAAGAAAAATCATTTTCATTTTCCACGAAAAATTCTCCACACAACCTTGCTCTTAAGAGAGATGCATTACCCTTAGCTGAATGTTAATGACGTGACAGAGGATCTTCGAAGGGAGATTAAACAGATGGATCTGCTGATCTGATTCCTGATTTGTAGACGCCTCTAACTAAAAAAAAAAACAGAGAAGAAATCGTAAAAAGTCCAATTCCATTGAGAAATTCCTAACAAGAGCACGATCTGAGAATTCCTGATCTTTACCTGTTCCATATGACCTTGAGGGAAGTAGAAGACCCTCTCTCCCCTCCTTGGAACATCCACCAAAGGACCAGCACAACCTCTCCATAGCTCCTCGTACAGCTTCTCCTCGTATCCCACACCTACTAAAACAGAGCAAGTCAGAGAGTCACAAAACCCTTAAAACCAACAAGAAACCACCGAATGCATAAGAAAACCAGAAACCGGTCGAGAAGAACCTCTTAAAACCCTAATCTCTCACTTACCAGCCTCAGTCCTTTCGCTTGAGGAATTCGACGATCCTCGGTAACTATCGCCGTACGCCATGAAACCGCTTTTTGAAGGTCGAAAACCGCTTACCGTACGACAAAACCGCTTTTGCTTTTCAGGAACTAAAAGGAAAACCACTAGCTCGTGTGGCAATCTTCCTACTTCATTTTATGGAGACGAGAGATATTTCCGAAACCTCCGACGCTTCGTTCCCGCGCGAATTGAAGAAACCGAAACGAGGACACGATCGCGCGTTTCGAAAGCTGCAGTAAATGCGATTTGGGTTTCGAAACAGCCGATAATTTTCGTGTGCTCGGATCCGAAATCCCGCTTATTTCTTCAAATATCGGAACGGATTTCGTTCTTCGTCGTCACGAAAATCTTCGCTCTTTCCTTGCGACCAAGGTCTTACCTCTTTCCTCTATTTTTCTCTCTCTCTCTCGTTTAATACCGGCAGTCTCTTTGTCTGTCTCTTGCTCTTGCCGTTTCAAACGGAACTCAACCGCGGTTAGCTTTTAACCAGACATGACTGTTTTCGTACGACATGATCACGGTTCATCAAACGTCGCCGTCTAACTGAAAGCAGACCTTTCCTAGTACACCAGCCATTTTGGTTAACGAGCTGCATTGTAAATACGGATGTGCCGGCCCGGCCCGGCCCGGCCCGGCCCGCCAGTCGACGTTCGTGGCACGGCACGGCCCGGTCAACGCACGGCCAGCGTCAGCCGAGCTTTGCTAGCCCGCCGGTTTAGCACGGCCGCCAGGCCCGCTTGGCACAGGAGGCTGGCCCCTGCGGCCCGCCCAACAGCCAGAAAATGGCTATATTTTTTTAAAAAGTTCATTTCCCCCTCCCCCAACGACTATAAAACAGTCATATAAGGGGTTATTTTATATTATTTTTCATTTTACTAAGTCTATAAATACCCTTATCCTCCAATCATCATTCATCACTAATTTACGCACTCATTTCTCACAACTCTCTCATTCTCTAACTCTCTCTCAAAGCATTCAACTCTTTCACTCTCTCTAAGAAGTTTTTGGAGGGTCAAAAGATCAAGTCATCAAGAGGCAAGATTAAAGAAGTCTTCAAAGATTTAGAGGTATTTATATTATTTAAATTTGAGATTCCATATATATAAGTTTATATTATATTATATTAACTCTCATTTTCTCCCCTTTCTTATATTAATTATCACAAAAAAAGGTGTAAGTACAAAAAATGTAACTCACAAGAATAGGGGGTGCCTGATAGGACTTATCCAAAGAACTGATGAGGATCAGCTGCCTGGAACCTGATAGGGGAGAAAGAAACAGAGAGGGGATCAAAGGACCCTGGCCTGGGCGGCGCAAGGCTCTCCGATGCTTAAGTCAGTGTGGGAACTAAGCATTAGGATGGAGATTTTGGGGAAGAAGATTATACCAGCAGTGTGGTGTAATTGTTGGCCCTTTGCTCTAGAGCTGTAGCTGTGCTTATATAAAAGAAGGATAGGAGGCAAGGAGGTGGTTGACTGTCTTGTCATAGCCTACTTTGTCAGGTACTAGTGAGGCGCAGTCCCATCGTAGCCTACTTTTCTTTAATTGCAGTCCCATCGTGCAAGGTCCGTGACCTTACTAGGTCAGTTGGGCCTAATAACCCGGCCCGTTGACCCGTTTAATTTGTTATTAATTTAATTAATTTAATTTTAGATATTTAAGTGGGTTTAGATCATGAGCGAGTTTCTTGTAGCATTAGAATAGTATCTGCGAAGTTTCGTTTGATTCCGAGTTCGTTTGATCATAGCAGGGGGTAGTTTGCAATTTAGGGAAAATTGAGTGTTTTTCCAAAATATTCCAAACGCCGTGGTTTTTGGGTTTGTTGGAAAGGTCTCGTCGTACTGATGACTTTTGTCTCTTGAATCATCGCGATCCAGCGATCAGAAACCTTTCAAGTGGTCCATTCTTTGACCGGACCCACTTAAAGGGCGATTCCGTCTTTTTCTCTCTATCGTCTTCTTAAACGAGTTTGTGCCCTAATTTCATTCATTCTTGCAAACCGACGAAGAACCGCAGCCATTTTCTTCTTCCTCTCCTTTCTCAAGCCGGAACCCTAGCCTAGGAGACCCCATTCGGAGATCGATCCGGCTAGAAGTCATCCTCGCGTTTCCCTCTTGACTTCCGGTATCAACCTGGTAAGGTTTCCGATAACTTCATCTTCCTTTTGGTTAGATTTAGGTCGATCTTGATTCTTTTTCTTTTTTTCTTCTCCTGATGTATTAGGTTGTGTTTTGATCGAGGGTTAGATTGTGATTTTGAGGGTAGAAAAGCTTCTCCTCAAATTTTTATTCCATTCCAATCTTCGTCTTGGTTGAGGCAAGTAGATATGCATTGCATCATAAACATGTGTGTTATTTTATTATTGATTGGTTATGATTCTGATAGATTTCCCCTCTAATTCCAAGCATGTTTTGATATTGATTTAGGGATTTTTAATGTTAGGTTAGGTTTATGGAATGAATAAGATTAATTGTTAAATTGGTAGCCCTTTATGTTTTTAAATTGATAGAATGGATGAGGATGATGATTGTGATGATTGGGAGCAGGAGGCTCATTTTCTGCAAGTTTGTCATGGTTTGGCTGGAGGAAAAGGGGCAGAAAACTCATTTTCGGGTTACAGCACAGTACGTCCGATCGATCGGACTGTACTCCGATCGATCGATCGGATTGTGTGTTAACTGAGAGGTGTACAGGTCCGATCGATCGCACAGTACGTCGATCGGAAGGTAATTTTCTGACAGCACTTGGAAACTTCGAAGGCCTGTAACTTTCGATCCGCCCGTTGGATTTCTACGTACAATATGCCGTTGGAAAGCCCTGCAGACGTAGAATCCCAATGGTTCTGGGTTTCATCACGATCGGAGGTCGGGAAGTGATGTAAATCCTTGGATATTGATCAAGCTTATGTTTTTATTGGAAATAAGACCGGTAACCCTAGGTTTAGGCCCTTAGATGCTGGAACCATTTAACTTACTAGCACCTGGACCAAAAAGGGATTAAAATCGAATCACGTGGCTTGGTGGTGAATTTGATGGGTTGTCTAGGTATTCGTGTATTGCACGTAGTGTAATCGAATGCACATGGAATTGAATTTAATGATGCTCAACATGATTGTACACCAAGGAATTATCCTAAAAGCATCATTGAATCCAATTTCCACATGTACTCTGTTAGAATACGGGGGAATACAGGGATGACACCACTTGCTTAGGATTGGATTGTAATTCCTCCTTGACTTTGACTTGTATCCGTTTGTTACCATTTCCTTGTACACTCCTTGACATAAAACACGTAATCAATTATGAAACATAAACTCTTATAGAATTTAGGACTTGGACTTGACTTAGAGTGTACCATAGGAACCCGTGTCTTGTATTGATGAACATGACTGGCTAGTAATGGAAGGGGATTATCACGTGTTTCGCTTGTCTTGTATCGTCTTGAATAAGATAATTCATAAGAACTTGTCTTGTACTTGGAACTAGCCAGACTTGCTTGTCTTGTCTGTTCTTGAGTCAAAACCACTTTATTATTGTTTGCATATCATGGCCATCTGCAGTTTGGGATTTAATGACGAATCGGTTACTCCGGTTGTCGAGGTGGGCAGTCGGCGTAGGACGGCGCCCATGGCGTTGAATAGCTGGGAGCGGGCTAGGACCGTGCTGCTATTCCCAGGACAGGGAGCTAGGATCCCACTGGAGCCGGACTATGGTATCAATAGTCCAAGGGGATTGTTACTGGTACCCGGGAGGTGGCATAGGACATCCTCAGAGTCTCCCTCTTGCTTGTCTTGCTTGCATTTGCATGGATAGTGGTTATTGTTAGATGATTTGCTAGGATTCCTATTATTATTTCTACAAATTAATCTCGCTTGATGCCTAGCTTCATATTCTTGTATTCATATGATCTTATACTTGTCATTACTCTACACTTGTTGCATGTCGTGTTTATTATGTTTTGTATATCTATTGCTCAACATGTTGTTGACTTTGTTCCTTGATGTGCAGACACATCAGGTGAATACTTCTGCTACGAGGGAGCAGGCAGGTGAGGAGATCCCAGAGGATCTCCAACCAGTAGAGGAGGCACGAGAGTGGCGTGTCGATGACATAAAGTAGCGTCATCACTCGTGGCATGAGAGAGACATAATGGGGATCTATTAAATTTTTTATCTTTCATTCATTATTTCTCTCGTTGAAACTTTATATTATTGACTTCTATTTCATTTATTGTAATGGGTTGGCCATTGTAATAACTTACTTAACTTTGAAGTTCTTGTTTACTCTTATTACAACTTTAATTTAATGAGAGTTTATTAATCATTGCTTGAGATCCTATATGCCTAGAGTTATATTAACTCTACATTTATTGTGACACATGAGGTTGGAAATATTAAATCCTCACCGTGGACTACGATCCGTGGCCCCAAAGGATTAAATTTTTAATTAGTCCTAAAACTCACTCTCCGGATCCGGTATTTCTTTAATCGGGTTCGGGGGACGTGACACATCGAGCCTTATCATGGCGTTTTGGGAGCTGTGGACGGCGATCTGTCAGGGATTATGGGTGGTGGCCCTTGTCTTGTCGCACGTACCGGAGCGTGCTTGAGCATCCATGGGAGGACAGCTGTCAGTGCTCATTACTTTTTACCGAGATGAAGCTCTGGCCGAGATGGAGTGTCTCGCCGAGGTGAGGACTGGCGGAGATGGAGGGTCCTGGCACTGATGCCGAGCTGGGGGAGCCGAGGTCGGGAACGACTTGACTTGGCTAGAGAGAGATCTGGCAAAGGTTGCCGAGATGGAGCACTCTGGCCGAAGTGGGATGCTTTGGCCGAAGTGCATTCTACGAGGTGAAGTGCTGGCTGAGAGGGACCTAGCTGGTGCGGGAGCCCAATATGGAGCATCTGTGCCCGGGACTCTGATGAGTTCGGGAATTTCCCCCCATAATAGCCCCCAGCTTCTGAGCTCTGAGAGTACTCTTTGAGGTCGGAAGCTAAGAAGGGAGGAGTTGTGAGCTTGATAATCTTCAGTGTCTGGTTTGTCGCCAACTGAAGAGACCGAGACGTGACCAGCTGGTTCGTCGCCAGAGGGTAGCCTTGTGGAAGTATTCTAGTGATGCTGCCGAGGAGGCCAGCATAGCTGCCGAAGCTGAGGACTGGCACTGCAACCGAGCTGGGTGTAGCTGAGAACCGAGACATGACCATCTGGCTCGTCACCAGAGGTGCATGATGGACCGCGCTCCAATGCTCGGTTCTACCGAGGTCGGCGGGACGTGGGAGTCCGTTTGGTTCCACCCTTCGTAACCAGGGGGGCAGGGGCGTGCATCAACATTTCTTTTTTTTGTGTGATGGGTGTGCCAGATTTTCTATTTTTCCTGGAATTGCAAGTGGTGATCAGGAGATCAACCTTCGCCAGTTAAAAAGGAAATCAACTTCTTTCAAGTTTTCCATTGCACAATATTTAAGAAAAGAGACATTTTCTTGATTTGCCGTGAAAGGCGATTTTTTTTGGCATTTATTAGCGATTTTGGCGTTTATAGCCGATTTTTTGGCTGTTTATAGCCGATTTACAATCCTTATCAATAATGTAAAGACAAGAGTTGTATTTTTTGTCTCTTTGAAAAAATACAAACTACAATGAAAAGCAAGAAAAGAGGATCTAACTTCTCAGGAGATGTGGGGGACCCGTTTAGATTTGTACGGTCGAAAGCCATATGTGGGCTTCGCCATCATCCATGCAGATGAGAACAGAGGATGCTATTGATTCGCTTGGCTTGGTTATAACCTCAGGTTTTTAGAGACAAAAGACCAAAAGAAGGTCCTATGTTCCAATGAAAAGCCGAGTAGACGGGCTGAAAAGCCACATCTAAGCCATTGGCGGCAGAAGGAGAAGGCAAGGACCTTGGGGGGGGTACCCCCCAAGGGACTTTTGTCACCTTGTTGCGGTGGCCGGTGTAGAACTTCCGCAGAGTTTTCTCTCTTTTTCCTTTCTCTGGATTTCTGTGCTTCTGTCTGTCTGTGTGTTTGTGCTTTTTTCTGATGATCTGTGTTTTTTTTTCTTCTTGGAGAGCTCTCCTATTTATAGGCTTTTAGGTGGCCATTTAGGAGGGTTTATGAGCTTTGATTGTCATAAAGCTACATAAAGGGAGGAGTTACAGAATTGAATTCTTTATTTTGTAACTCCTTTTTCTTGGCTTCTGATTGGCCGGAGGAGATTGAGGGCATTTAATCGCCTTTAATCGCCATGATGGGAGGAGTTTCATATGTTAAATGCCATGAATCTCTTTACTTGTAACTCCCGAATGCTTGCTTCTGATTGGGCCGTCGAAAGAAATGGATTAATGACTGTAATAAAGCTAGTCAATTAATCGCATTAAGTGGTCGCCGAGCAGCTGAAGAGTCGCGGGCCGTGCCAGCTCTTTTGGGATTCTTCTGTCGAT
Organism: Litsea cubeba; assembly: GCA_012931725.1. NCBI lineage: Eukaryota > Viridiplantae > Streptophyta > Magnoliopsida > Laurales > Lauraceae > Litsea > Litsea cubeba. Next base: position 33,078,195 of record CM022953.1, read on the forward strand.
GATCATCGATGGATCTTCATGTAGATTCGACATCAGATGACCATGTAATTTCAGGTGTTTGTTGCCAACAGCGGGTCGGGTGCCATCTGTCCTGTCGATTTCTCGATCGGTCGGGTAGAAAGCACACTTTTTTTGGTTGACCGCGGTGGCGATCAATTGTTTTCGATACTCTTGATGATTGACCCGTGTTTTGGACGGATGTCAGAGGACTTGGTGTCTCAAAAGCATGAATTTTGGAAAGTACCAGAGGCTAGGCTCTTCGAATCGTGAAAACACGGCGAAAACCGGGGTTTCCGGGGCCTTCCCGGCGACCCGGGCTCCAAGGTCGCCTGCGACCTGGGGGGTTTTTCCCCCCTTTGTGTCCCGTTTTGTGTCCGGTTTTGCTGTTTTTCGATTCTTTTCCTTCTGTATTTTTCCTTGACATTTTGACCATTTATTGGCCTGATTTCTTTGTAGGAAACCTGATGAGAATCCTTGCATTTTATTTTGCAAAGTTTCCAATTTCCTGAGAAAGCCGAAGACTTTGTCGCGCAGAGCTGCCGATTTTCCGTCAGAAGCTGAAACTGGGTCAAACGATGTCGGAATGACCTGAAATTTGGTGTGAAGCCTGCTGAGCAATAAATAAGACCAACCATAGGCTTTTGTTTGAGTTTTGAAGCCGTTTGGGGTCCTATCACCAGTAGACTTACTTTTGTCGTGATGAAGATGTCGCGGTTTGATGTGCGGTCAACCGATGTCCGATTGACTTGAAATTTGACAGGGAACCTATTGGAGTCATTTTAAGATGATCCATAGGCTCTGTCTTGGAAACCATGGTCCCGGAGAGCTTTGCCGCCTAGAGACCTGATTTGGCTTCCGAGCGTCAAACTATGGTCAAATGTTTTGGAAATGACCTGAAATTTGACGTGTAGCCCTTTATAAGCATTTTGAAAGCCGTCCATGTGCTCTATCTGATGAGTAATGGCCTCGGTGGTTCTCTCGCCGCCAAGAGGCTTGATTTAGCTGTTCGAGGGTTGATGTAGGGTCAAACGTTGTCGGTTGAACTCGGAACTTGACCGTGGATCCTTTGGAAGTATTTTGAGACCAACCATCGGCCCTGATCGAAGATTTGGTGTCTCCGACTGCTTTTCTGCCGCCGAAAGCTCCTTTTCGGTCTGTAGGAGAAGCGAAGTTAGGCCAAATGATTTTGAAATGGCCCGAAACTTCTTGTGTACTCCTCTTTTGGCTGCTGGAAGAATCTTGGCAGTTTTGTTTGATTCTGACAAGATTTTGATTTTTGGAAGCAGCATTACCTATTTATGGCAGGTTGCGACTTCATGTAGCTCTTTGGATCTTGAAGAGGCAAAGTGACATTTTTGTTGGGATTGGTGTATGCCCTACAGCCCACTAGCTGCATTCTCATCTTTTGTTACTGGATATTTAACTGGTTATTTAATAGAATGACTCTTTTATGCTTAACATGTATATATGTATGGTTGTGTAAGGCCCATTGTTTCTAGTAAATGAATTAGGTGTGTAGTGTCTACACACAGATAGGTCTAATTCATGGACAACTGGAAACATCATATTTGTTCATAACTGAAAGATGGAGCTGGGCACTTCATCTTGGTAGAAGTTATAATGAGATACTCTCCTATATAGGGTGACATACCTAAGTCACGGGAGGGCTTTCCCGGATCTATCTCATTAGTGCATGTGTCATGCATTGAACAGGACCATTGTAGGTGTGATCTCTAAAATAGTACTATCACAGAAAAGAGATCAAGTCACCTCATGCTTCTGAGTAACCGGTGCTCTTAATCTTGAGCATTTGTGGATGAACTGACGAAGTCAAGTCTCTGTGCTTTAATTCACTATGGGTGAGATTCTATTCATGGGTAACAGCTCTGTGTTTTGGGTACTCGGACTTGATCAGTTGGGACGTGCAAATGCAATATAGAATCTATGGCCATCTGATGATGGAATAATCGTCCCCTTTAGAATTAATCCGATTAATCATCAAAATCTAAGATCTTAGTATATGGATGTTCCATATGAATATTGAACTTGTGGGTCGCTCCCTGGATCAAGAGAATGATATTCGAATGATGATTATGTTTAAGGATATGAAGTTCTAAGGTTTAGATGTAATCGGGAAGGTTGATAGTACGTGTGATAACCTGACTCGATTATGGATGTTACATAGAGGGGCATTCAGGTCATTACACTTAGTAGGTCGAAGACAACCGTCATTTTATGACGAGCTTATTATATTATATATTTGTCCTTGGAGTTCAACCATAACTCTTTAGTGGAATGAAGTTAAGGTTAAAATGGTCTTTATGTTGCTATGGGTTTAGCATGGACATTTTGTCATTTTGGGAGCCAATGGCAAATATGTCTTTTGGTCCCTTCTCTAGTCACTTGCCAAGATGGCATGGTTTCCTAAGATGTTTAGATAACATAAGGATGAATTATTTTAGTGGAAAAATAATTTTGAGTTTAAATTCAAATAGGCCTTTGATGGCATACATGAATTTAACTCTAGATAAATTGTATATGGGCCATGGTGTGCATTGATATGTGGGACGTCTATAACTCGGATTTCCATGGGTAAGGGTTTCCAACTTTGAGTAGGACTCTCTACTTGGAAAGTTGGACTCCTCTTTGGATTAGTATTCCTATGAGTTAGTTTCTTTTTGGATTAGGAACTTAAAATTAGTAAGTTTCTACAACTAGGATTACTAATTGTATGAAAGTTCCTTTTAGTTTCCTTTTTCTAATTGGAGTGTTTCTTAAAGGAAATACGTCTTTCCTTTTTGAACATCAATTAGAATAAAGAGAGATAACTTTATGGGAAGGTTTCCACAAAGTTTCTATAAAAGAAACCATACAAGCCTTGGACGTCCAACACTTTTTGAAGCACTAGAAGAGAGCCACACGCCCAGCCCTTTGAGGTTCTCTTCTTGATAGTTGAGAGCTTAAGGTCTGAGATTTTTCCTTGGAGAAATACTTCTTGATTCCTAGGTTAAGATCCCACCATCTTAGCCAATCAGATTTGGAAGTGAGATAGAGGAGAAGATCAAAGGCAATACTAGTGCAGGAAAATTCCAGCAACTTGTTTGCAAATTGCAAGTCTGAGTTCGGGCCTTTGGATCTATTTTTTCAGAGATTTGAAGTCTACAAATCTTCGAGGTAATAGTCTTCTATCATCTCTATTAATTAGACACATGTTGGTCATGATTTAATGGAGTTTCTATGCGATTCTTATGGCTGATTTCCGCTGCATAGTGCAGAAATCAGATTTTTTTAAAATCTGTCATGCTTTGCATCAGCCATAGTAGTCTCTTTATGAGAAGTTTCAGATCTGAATCGCAGTTTCCTTCAATTTTTGGTGTCAACAGTGCAGTCTCGTTGGCGACGATATGGTACTGATACCGAGATGTGCTCGCCGACCGAGGACCAGCATGAGGCTGAGGAGGTGATATGGAAACAGTCTCTTCGGCATTCTTGTTGAGCTGCCATTGGCCGAGGTGGAGATGTGGAGCAGTCTCTTTGGCTGAGGTGGAGGAGCCTGGATGTATGAACCCAAAGTTTTAGGAGCGACTGGGTGTATTAACCCTAAGTCAGTCCCTGGGTGCGTGAACCCAAAGTTTAGGGGAAGACTGGGTGTATGAACCCGAAGTCAATCCCAGTGTATATGAACCCAAAGTTTTAAGAGCGACTGGGTGTATGAACCCTAAGTCAGTCCTTGGGTGCGTGAACCCAAAGGTTAGGGAAGACTGGGTGTATGAACCCGAGGTCGGTCCCAGGGTGTATGAACCCAAGTTTAGGAGCGACTGGGTGTATGAACCCTAAGTCAGTCCCTAGGTGCGAGAACCCAAAGTTTAGGGAAGACTGGGTGTATGAACCCGAAGTCAGTCCAGGGTGTATGAACCCACAGTTTTCGGAGCGACTGGGTGTATGAACCCTAAGTCAGTCCTTGGGTGCGTGAACCCAAAGTTTAGGGAAGACTGGGTGTATGAACCCGAGGTCAGTCCCAGGGTGTATGAACCCAAAGTTAGTCTCTCTGGCACTCGCCGAGATGGAGAAGCCTGGGTGTATGAACCCGAGGGCAGTCTCTTTGGCGCTCGCCTAGACCAACATAAGGCCGAACCTGTGTGAAGCGCGTAGCTAGCATGAGGGCGACACCAGCATGAGGTCGAAAATCTGGCGCTGCTGCCGCGATGCACGAAGTCGAGATCCGGCACGTAGCCGAGACGCAAGAGATCGAGATCTGGCGCACGGCCGAGATGTAGGAGCACGGGGCTCTGGATGACTAATGGCGGTAGAGGACAGTGCGATCAAGGCTGACAGCAGAGGACCGTGCCGTCGAAATGATGGTAGATGGTCGTACAATCGAAGCCGACAGTAGAGGGTCGTGCCGGTGTCATCGAAGCTGACGGTGCCATCAAAGCTGATAGTAGAGGACCGTGCCGTCCTAAATGACGGTAAGGGTCGTGTGATCGAAGCTGACGGGCGATCGAAGCTAAGTTGATGATAGGAGACATCTAGCTGCCTCCCGAGCTGGAGGAGATTTCTGCCCGAGCTAGGGCTGCGACCGAGCTGGAGGCTGCTGCCGAGCTGGAGACATCCGCCGAGCGCAAGCTGTCTGGTCGTTTTTGTAGAGGTTGAAACGCTCTTGAGCTTGGGCTTCGTCTGCTTCTTGCCTGACGAACCGGTTTACCCTGGTCATCAGTGCTAACATAGTGACCACGGGATGCATGACCAAGTCCCTAAGCTCGTTGCCTGGTAGGAGGGCTTGTTGGAAAGACATGACTGCTATTGTAATCTGAGGCATTTTCGATCTAGCCTGTAGACAGTCCCGAACCATTTGGCGAACTGCGTGACGTTCTCGGTCTTCTTCATTCTGAGGGCCATCAGGTCGGCGGCCGACCTGGGGATGACCCTGTGAGCCTGGAACTTCGTCATGAAGGAATTCTGGAGCTGCTGCCAACTTTTGATCGATCCTTGGGGGAGTGCGCAGAACCACTTTAGGGGAAGGTCCCTGAGGCTGGAAGAGAAGACTCTGCAGTTCAAGTGGCCTGCATTGCCCCACACCGACATCCTCTGAGTGAAGTGCCTGTCACACCCCGAAACCGGGCCCTGCAGTGATCCGACCTCGGGATGCGAAGTTTTTGGGATTAATTTGAAACTTTTGTTATATTTCCCAAGATCCGCGTGAATGAGGATAATAAAATTCCATCACGATCAGAGTATATTTCGCGGAAGCTAATCATGGTGTTACGACCCGGAGTCCGTGGCCATCGGATTCCGTGTCGCACTCGACCAATATCATAAAGCCATCAAATAAGCCGACTGGCACAAATCTTAATTCAAGAATACTGAGCTGGTAGTAATAGGACTATTTATTTCCCACATATTCAGATTACAATTAACAAATGCTTTAATTACAAACCAATGACCAAGGCTAACAAAGCCATACAAAATATCCAACTAAAAGAAATACTACCCCCGATATTTAGATATGAAACTCCGGTGCCAAACTTGACATCTAGATGATATCAATGGGCTGTCTCTCACGTCAGACCGGCGGCTCTACCGCCTCCTCCGATCAAACACCTAAAAACTGAAAGAGAGGAATCTGGCACCAAACAAACAGGGTCAGACACGACGGTCTGGCAAGCAAATAAACAAGTAATATGTAACATGGGCATTTATAAACCTTATGGAATAATTGTAAATCCATTTAAAAAGTCTAATCAATAATAACAATAAATCATGATAAAACGATCGAAAGACCGAACATAAATATCAAAGAAAATAAATGAACAGTCTCTGAAGTATAAATATCTCGAAAAGATTAATAGCCTACATAAAAATTTCATAATTGGAAATACATTTAAAATCCTGAATAATAGAGACAATACGATAAAGGATCGACTTCATAAACATTAACAAATTCAATAAAATATACTGAGTATAAACAAACAAGAATCGTAAAACAAATTAATAAACAGATAAATCATTGGCAACCACACATAGCTATATTCTCCTATTACCGAAGTAACAAGAGCAGACAGAACCGTAGCCACTACACGTGGGACCGGAAACAGAATCAGAACCGTCGCCACTACATGTGGGACCGGCAGATAAAAACCGTTGCCATGGTCGGTATAGACAGAATCCAAACTGCAGCTGGCGAACAAATTAAAGATCCCAAGCCGGGTGATCAGCCCGACAAGGTGACCTAAGCCCAGTGGTGCCTTTAGTTTTTTAAAACCTGAACCAATACAAATCAAAATACTAATCCCTTGGCTCATGGGCTCACACCACCGGGCTCTGGCCCCATCTCGCCTCGAGGTTTTTATTTTTGAAATCATCGTCTCTTGGCTCATGGGCTCGCACTACAAAGCTCTGGCCCCGTCTTGCCTCATGGTTTTTATTTTCAAAATACTAATCTTATCGATGAAATCCCGAATGTGGCGAACCACTCCAATCTCCTTTCAAATCGATTCGGAGAAAACATACGAATTTCCATGGTGAACCGCTCAAATACACATCAAAGGGATTTGTATAAAATCATACGATCAATCCTTTCGAACATGGAAAACACATGATTTTTATAACAAATCACCGATGCTATTCAAATTAGTTTACCGAAGAATACAAATACATTCTCTAACTTAAAATGGAATGGAATAGTATAGAATGACTTAATGACTTACCAAGGAACCACCTCAATGCACATTTAACCTTTAAACATTGATTAATAAAGAATACGTTTGATGCCAATGAAAATCCACAACATTTAAATGATAAAGTACGAATTGAGACTTGAAAGATTTCCGTGTAATTTCACATATGCTCATTCTCTCATTGTTCCCATTCCCACTTCACAATTTCCAAGTATCACAATTAACCCCAAACTTCATGGGCTCTTAGGCATAAAAAGGAGATTAATGGGCCTTAAGATGAAGAGGAAAGATGGGGTGAAATGGGCCTAAAACAGGTTAGGAATTGGCCTAAAAACAAGCTGGAACGGGGCCTTAACAGGCTGAAAATAGGCCTCAAAACAGGGCCTTAAACAGCCCAGAAAATTGGGCCAAAAACAGCCCATTCCAGAAGCCTGGCTCGCTATAGCAAGCTGGGCTTCTATCCAGCCCGTGCAGGGGTTTTTTCTCCCCTGATTTCAGCACTTCTTCCCCTCTATTTGATTTTTGTTTCCCTACCACTTCCTCTACATCAAATCTAAACATACTTTGGGCTTCTCCTTGCCACACCAAATCCAGTAAAACAACCATACATGAAAAGCATTCCAATCTTATTCCAAAAATCAAATATGAACATAACCATTTCATTCATCAAATTACTAACAATCGGAAACATAAATAGCTGATCCAAAGATGATTAGTTGAAGGACAAACCCAAGATTTAATATTAAACAATAATTTAAAAAAAAAGATTAAACACAACCCAATGCTTAAACATTTCAAAGATAAAACCATATACCATAAGGGAAACATAAGATAGGATATGAAATTCATGAAATCATTCATATGAAACAATAATCATCACATTAGCTGAATATTTTACTTACCTTTAGCCAAGAATAGGAGGCAAATCACTCCAAGAGCACCTCTCTAGCAAAGCCCCAAATCTACAAAGCCCCAAAAATATCCAAGAGAAAACCCTTGAAAATCAATCTTTTGCAAATCTCAATGAAAACCATTGCATGTATAATAAAGATACTCCAAATGGTTTGAAAAACAAGGATCTCAAGCAAGAAATACCATTGCTAACCTTTGGGTGTTCCAAACAAGAAGAAGGGCTTGAAGAGTAGGGTTGTCCTAGCCCAATGTTCTTGAAAATGGGGTCTTTGGAATGCTTGAGAGATGAGGAAGAAGAAGGTGAGATCAATCCTCCATGAAATCTCCAAGAGATAGGTGTTCCAGAGGAGAGAGAAAGTTGCTGGAAGAGAGGGAAACCCTTGGCTCCAAAACATGCAGGAAAAGAGAATGACGGAGAAGAAGAAAGCTCTCCCTCTTATAAGATGGGTTTGTGGCCCCGATCTTCACAAGCTGAAACTAACATTTGCGGGTCCGAATGAAAACGACGAAGAAGACAAAACGATCAGCGAAATTTCTACTTTCCAAAAAGTATATTTTTCCCAAATTCTGAAATTTCAAAATTATGGACAGATTTAGTGAAAATGTCATTTTTGCCCATTTTTCTCCGAAAAACACGATTTCAGAGCATCAAATCAAAATGGTCACAACATGAAAGTTGTTAATCTTAATGAGATGAGTCAAAATAAACCAAATTTGGAATTTTTAGAAGTCAAGAGTAATTCCTCGTAAAATACATATTATAAAGCCGGGTCAAACTAAAGTCAACGGTCTTTTAAAAATCTCCAAGGCTATGAAAAATCTAGTCAAACTTAAAGACAAGTCAACCAACTCAATCTCGCTTAAAAAGTTAAATCACGATTAAAATAATACTAAACAAAGAAATTGGGGGTCGGGGTCTTACAGTGCCAGAGGTGTGCTGCTGGGTTCGAGGTCCCATCGTAAACGACGAACCTCGGGACGCTGAAATCTTTAGAAAGGGGGAAGTTTCTGATTTCTGGAGAGAAAAGGGATGTGCCGGGATCGTGAGGATTTACCAGAGCTTGAGTGAGACCGGCCATCTCCAAATTACGCTGAACTGCTTGCTCGATGTGCTGATCAAGCCAATCTTTTGGCTTTGCCTTCGCCCTTTTTAAGGAACTAGAGGGCGGAGCAGAGGTTGCTCCTCTATCTTGTATCTGCTGCTGAAGTTGACGGATCAACTCGCCCTGCGCCTGTATGGTAAGGCTTTGGGCCCTGATCTTTGCGAGAAGCGGGTTGTCATCGTCAATCTGATGATGGGGTTCGTCTGGCTGGGATTCCTGCCTGTGATGCCCGCTGAGCCCAGACCTTGCCCCGGACCTTCCCTGGCGGGGGGACCGCGACAATTGCCGTTGGCAATGTTGATGGTCTTTTCCCTTTTCGGTTCTTCGAGGCATGGTGTTTGGGAAGATGACATTTTGAGTCTTTTCCCACAAACGGCGCCAATTGTAAGTGCAAAAATGTAACTCCAAGAATAGGGGTGCCTAATAGGAACTTATCCAAAGAACTGATGAGGATCACTGCCTGGAACCTGAAAGAGGGAGAAAGAACGAGAGGGGATCAAAAGGACCCTGGCCTGGGCGGCGTAAGGCTCTCCGATGCTTAAGTCAGTGTTGGAACTAAGCATTAGGATGGAGATTTTGGGGAAGAAGATTATACCAGCATGTGGTTTATTATTGGCCCTTTGCTCTAGAGCTATAGCTGTGCTTTATAGAGAAGAGAGGAGGCAAGGAGGTGGTTGACTGTCTTGTCATAGCCCACTTTGTCAGGTACTAGGGAGGTGCAGTCTCATCGTAGCCTACTTTTCTTTAATTGCAGTCCGAGCCTTATCATGGCGTTTTGGGAGCTATAGATGGCGATCTGTCAGGGATTATGGGTGGTGCCCTTGTCTTGTCGCACGTGCCGTAGTGTGCTTGAGCGTCCATGGGAGGACAGCTGTCAGTGCTCAGTACTTTTTCCGAGATGAGGCTCTTAGCTGAGATGGAGTGTCTCGCTGAGGTGAGGACCTGGCGGAGATGGAGGGTCCTGGCACTGCTTCCGAGCTGGGGAGCCGAGGTCGGGAACGACCTTGACTTGGTTAGAGAAAGATCTAGCAAAGGTGCCGAGATGGAGCACTCGGCCGAAGTGGGATGCTTTGGCCGAAGTGGATTCTGCCGAGGTGAAATGCCTGGCTGAGATGGACCTAGCTGGTGCAGGAGCCCGAGATGGAGCATCTGGCCGGGACTTTGATGAGTTCAGGAACTTCCCCACACAGAAGGCTATTAGCCTATTACTGCTATTATTTATAAATTTATTTTTTAAAATATGGCTAGAAGAATTCCCACAGAATCTCTTCTATTAATTTAGAGGTAGAAGAAAATTTTATTAAATTAAAGATGAAGTAGGTGATTTATCACCCCCCTTTCCTCAGACTCAGAGTTCTCGTAAACCAAACAAGAGGAATAGAACTTCAGCAGTTTGGGATATATTTTTAAGGTTTGATGTCATTGAAAATGGAAAGAAAATTGATAAGGCAAAATGCAAATTGTATAGTAAGATTTATAGTGCCGAGTTAAAAGGGGGTACCGGCCATTTGACAAGACATAGGAAAACATGTTTAGCCTTACATAAGCTAGAGGAGGCAGGGACAAGGAGGTTTACAGACCCAAATTTTTACTACTGGTGGTAGTAGTAGCAGCAGTTTGAGTCTTTTTTTTCTTTAATGCACAAAGTGCTAGACAAGGTCTTGTTAAAATGATTGTGTTATCCGAATTACCATTTGCTTTTGTTGAAAATGAGTTTTTGAACAAGGGGTCCTGCAATACTGCCAACCACAATTTCAGTATTTCAAGAAATACAGCCATAAATGATGCTATTAGACTCTGGCAGGAAGAGAAAACAAATAAAAAAATTACCTTGCAGAAGTTCCTAGTAGAATAGTCATAACCACAGATATGTGGACTTCTAAAGGGGTGATAGTTTTCTTTGTATTACTGCACATAATATAGATGCAAAATGGATTATTAATAAACATATACTTAGTTTTAGCTGTCTTGAATGGCCACACAATGGAACTGGAGTAAGTACATTTATTTTGGAAAAACTAGATGAATATAATATTAAGGAAAAAGTTTTATCTGTAACTTTAGATAATGCCGTAATAATACAGTGGCTATTAAATTAATGAGAATGCAGATGTCATTTGCAACTTTGATAGATAGTTTTATCTTTCAAAATAGATGTGTTGTCACATCTTAAATCTCATTGCAAAGGTTGGTTTAAAGCATATTGTAAGTTACACGGATGCTATTAAAGACATTGCTAGATTTGTTTTCTGCTCCGCACAAAGAAAAAAATTGTATGTCCAAATATGTGCGAGGCAAGGCGTATCAACTATTAAAATGCCTAAAGAGGTAGAACATAAATGAAATTCTACGTATGATTTGTTAAACAAGGCACTTTCTCGGAAAACTGCTTTGAATGAATTTTGTGCTTTTCATGCATAAGAGTTGATAATTAGTGATGAACATTGAGAGTTATGTGCTCATATAAGAGATTTATTAGAAGTTTTTTTATACTTCAACATTTTTTTTTCGAGATATATTATCTCACATCTAATGAAGTTTTAATTAAGTTTTTTAAAATTACTTTACAATTCAGTAGATTTAGAGGTCATTTTTTTACTGAGTAGCACTATTAGAGATATGGAAGAAAAATTTAATAAATATTGGAAAGAGGCTCCAATGACATTTACTTTAGCTGCTGTATTTGATCCTATATTAAAATTAAGTGGTGTACAGTTTTTTATTGATGGAATAAATAAAAATATGAATTAATAGATAAAATGCTTTTTCAAATATAAGGGCAAATTTACAAGCACTTTTTCAATTTATTGTGAGCAA